>JANHGC010009072.1:102984-122567 GCA_027560395.1 Boaedon fuliginosus
TTTTACTTGTGTAAGCTACCTGGAGTCATTATGAGTAGCCATATTTTTATTAATAAGTCAAATAAAATAAACTAGATGAAGATTTGAAGATACCAGAGCACTCAAGTCACATGAGATTCCTTGTCCCATGCAACCAAATAAATATTGCATAGGACAAGGAATCTTATGTATATCTATCTATCTATATAGTTACCTCTCTTGAGTTTATGCTTCTGGTTTTTTCTAAATAATTTTCACCTGAGAGAGCTGCAGGTGACTAATGCAATTATTTGCTTTTCTGTTGCATGTGAAGTATACAGTATAAGAACATATGCAGGTGGCCTATTGGATCACAGTCCTGGCTCATCTAGTCCAGCAGTCTGTTTTCAAAATCAACCAACTGTAGAAGGAAACCCATCGTCTCTCAGTAGATTGGCTTCAGAGGCATTTACAGTGCCATCAAAACTAATAGCCTTGAATCCTCACAACTTCCATTAATTGATCCAAAGTCCTTTAATTGTGGAGGTCTTATTGGTTGTATTGATCGAGCTGAAAGAATAGTCTTCTCAATTGTTGTAGCTCCTGTTTTATCGATGTGCTGTTTAATAACTCTTGATTTTGCTCATTCAGCATCTGCCATTCCTGCTTCTTTTCCTGGTGCTGCTGAAGCACCTCCAGTCTGTTCTCAGCCTCCCATTCTAGCATCAGGTATTTGTTCTTAATGTTAGCACGTGCCATCTTAAACAGTATATTTATAGTGTTGGACTAATATAGTTACTTTAATATGGCATACAATCTGATGGGAGTGGATGGTAGTTGGTATCACCGCACTTGAAGGCCAGGCTCCAAAACTATGTTCAAGTTCTGTCCTTAGTTTAGCTTATCAAATGCCTGGGTTTATAGATTATAATGTTTTGCCTGAAATGGGAATGCTTCACATTGATATAGTATGAATTGACTTACTTAAGGCTTCTGCAATAAACTTGATTTGAAATCACAGAGGCTTCCCTCATTAAAATAGATGGCAAAAGTTTCCAAATTCCAGTGCACCCTGGAGGACTGAATGCTTCAAGCTTAAATGCTGTGACTTGTTTCCTGAACTAGTAGCTTTACTATCTTAAAATGAAAACGATAGAAAGAAAAGACTACTAGCATATGTTGAAGGGTTAGATTTATAGTAAGATTCATTTGTGCCAGTAATGATAACTACAGTTAATCCTCACGTAATGTCCAAAATTGGGACTGTACATGACTGTACCCAACTTACAACTTAAACAGTTCCACTGCAGTCATTAAGCAAATTACCCATGGAAGTTAAGCCTGATGTCACATGACCATAACTTGGTGCTTACTGCCAGCTTCCCCGTTGACTTTGTCAGTAAGTAAGTATGCCAGTAAGAGCCACAAGTGGCAGTACCATGACCATGGGATGCTGTGAACATTGTAGATGCCCACCAATTTCAAAATGCCCAAGTCATGATCATATGACAGGATGCTGCAACGGCCATAATTTTAAGGACCAGTCGTAATTGACTTTTTTAAGACTGTACAGAAGAGCTGCAGAATTAGGCTGTTGTTAACCAACAACTACCTGAATAGCTTAGCTATGACATATGGTCGTAGTTTGCCCAGCTGTTTGGCAGCATCAAGCTGATTTTGGCTGTTCTCAAAAAAACTAAGTTGGGTGGGAAACTGTGGGAAATGGCTCGAATGAGGAAGTAATGTCTCAAAAGAGAGAATTACATGGATATGTCTCTAAAGTGACTAGGAAATGAGTTCAACTCAAAGAAGATTATACTTTGGCTTTTTGAGTGCATAATTCTACATGTGTCTTCATGGGAAATATTGAGTCTTTCTGAAGTGTTAGGCTTTAAAGACAGTTTCGTTTTATTCATCAAATGTGCATGCTGGCAAATTGGAATGCACTAAAATATAATAGCATTTTACATAATAAAAGTAATACAATGCAGTACAGTACCCAAGAGGAAGCCAGTGATATAATGGCTAAAAATTAATAAGTGTCCAAGAAAAGTTGCTTAGGATGGGAAAAAAATATTTTCTGGCAGCAACTGTAATAATTTCTCCCCTACAAGTAATAGCGCTTCCATGTGGGAGGCTTTATAGATAACTTAATTTTTCTTCCTACATGTTCTTTTTCCAATGCTGATTTACTTTTTCTCCTTTAGCAGCTGTTTCCACCTCTTCTGTTTATAGTCCCCTCCCCGCTTCCTCTTCGTGCCATGATGCTAACTCTCCCCTTGCTAGCCTCTGTCCCTTTACTACTCCACCAGAACTGGTTACCTCTGTCTCTTCGGTACAAGCCACTCCTGATGCTGCCTTGTCTTCTGCTGACTCAGTTATGCTATCTCAGACCCTTTCTCCAGTGAAACCACCAGTTATGGTTGCTGTTGCACCTGTTGGTGTATCCCTACCTTTAGGGCCTGTAGCTTCTCCCCCAGCCTCAGTAATTTCCTCTGAATCTCTTACTTCTGCTCCATCAACATCTCCTATAAGCCCAGCAGGGACAACTTCTGCAGCCTCAGTTTCTCCAATTCCATCATCTCCTGTCCCAGCTCCTTTCATTCTCCCCATTGCTCCTGTGTCTCCTCCTATGGCTACAGCTCCCATTCCCGCTGAAGTTCCAGCTCCTCCTACTGTGGCTTCACCCTCTAGTCCAACTCCTTTCCCTCCCAATTCTGCAGGTGCTCCTGCCTTATCACCAACACTTCCTGTCCTTAACACTGCAACCCCTACTCTCGATCCAGTGGCTCCCATTTCATCCTCTCTTCCCCCTCGCCAGCCTTCCATACCCATCAGTTCTGTTCCATCTCTTCATGATTCTATGACCGTTCCCAGTCCCATCATTTCTCCAATGCCTGTAACAATTCCGGGATGTCCTGCAGTGTCACCTACAGAATCTGCATATCCTGCTGTGATTCCTTTGGCACCTGTTTCCAGTTCTGAGATCCCAGCTTCCTCTCCTAAAGTTTCTGGCCCTGATCCTTTGTCTCCAGAAAAGCTTTCTCCTGCAATACCACCTGCAAAGTCTGCTTCTGGTCCTGAATCCAGTATCATGTCCCCAGCAAAGCCTGCTCCTACAGCATTGTTACCTGAAGGTCTTCCTGGCAAGCCTGTTTCTGGTTCTCTACCAGCTGTGAAATCTGCGTCTGGTCCTGTAGCTCTAGAGGTATGCCCTGTGTCTGGTCCACTATCTCTTTCTTCCCAGCTACAAACTCCTATTTTGGCACCCGTTCCTGGCTCTATAACTGCTTCTCTAGACAAGGCAGCGCTAGCTTCTAAACAGGTGGCTCCTGCCAAGTCCCCTGTGAAACCACCACCTCCTTTGGAACGTTCTGCTGATGCTATAACCAGAGCAGGTCCAAAGATGAAACCTGCTTCTGGGTCTGTAGCCCCTCCTGGAATCCCAGTAGGCCCTTCCAGTCCTGGGCCACTTTCTTCACAGCCAAAGAGTCCCACTTCAGCTCCTCTTTCTGGCTCTACTTCACTGGGCACGGCAGTGTCTAAGTCTGAAGAACTGAGTAAGGTACTTCCTTCTGTACAACCAGCTCCCTCTTCAGAAATTTCTTCAGATCCTGTGTCCTCATCAGGCTCTGTCCTTACACCTTCTCTTCCTCCATCGCCCCCAGTTAAATCTTCTCCTTCGGTGCCTATTCCTGAGCCCATTTTCCCTTCTGCTACAGCAGCAGGACTAATCTCTGCTCCAGGACTACCCAAAGGGCGACCTGTGAAAACTATTTCTAGTCCTGTGGCTCCTACAGGACCCCCTGTGGAATCTGCCCCCCTTTCAGCCCCTGTTTCTAGTCCAGTAAAGCCTCCCATAGGCCCTTTGTCACCTGCTTCCAAGATGGAACCAGCTCCTGCTCCTTCAGTATCTGCTTCTGTAACTCCAGGGATACCTGTTTCTCGTTCTGGGGCTCTTTCTGGCCCTGTGGGTGCACCGCCATCTGCTATGAAGCCATTATCAACTTCTGAACTTGCTTCTAGCTCTTTGTCTATGGCAGAGCATGTTTCTAGTCCTGCAGCACCTCCTGCCCATACTCCACCTATTTCTGGATCCACAGCCCTTCCTGTGGCCTCTGAAGGGGTTGTCCCTAGCTCATTGGCACCTGCCTCTCATCCAGCAGCAGCTTCTGAAGTACCTCCTCCGGAACATCAGGCATCACCTACAGTTGTAGCAGAGGTTGCTTCAGCTCCAGTGACGGTAGCTGCCCCTGCCCCGATAACCTCTCCTGTAGGCCCAACAATGGCAGTTTCTCAGCCAGCACCCTCTGAGGTGCCTGCACCAGGAACCATTCATGGAACCCCTGCTGCTTTTCCTAAACCTCTTTCCTCTCCTGACCTTGTAGCCTCTGTCATCCCTCCCCCTGGCATTGCGCCTCTGTCTTCTGCAGTGACTCCTCCCATTTCCCCTGCCGCAGCATTTTCTAGTCCAGTACCCCTTAGTCCTGTCTCTAGCCCCAAATTGCCCCCTGTCCCGGTTAGTTCCACTGTCTCAGCCTTAGACATGAGCCAGGTTTCCATTTCAACTGGGGAGGCGATGCCTTCCCAGAAAATGGCACCTTTGCCTCTTGCACCTGCTGACCCTTCTGTTTCTACTCCTCCTATTGCAAGCAGCCTCACTCAGCCAGCTTCTCCTGCACCCTCTGCTTCTACCCCTGTGAAAAAGCTAGAGCCTTCCTCTGTGCTTCCCAAGCCATCCCCTGTTGCACCTGCACCTGGTTTAGCACCTGAAGTTACCCCCAGCCCTATCTCTACTACCTTTGAAGACGACGAGCTGCCACCCTTGATCCCTCCCGAGGTACATGTTGAGGAATCACCTCTGCAGCCAGTCCTGGTGGACTTCTCTCCTAAGACTGCTGTGCCCCTTGCTGAGGTTCCAGCAACTGCTCCTTTACCACCACCTCCTGTCAAACAGCCTTTCCTGAAGAATGACAAGGGTATTTGCCTCTGCGGTTTGCTGTGTGCATGGATATCAAAGGCCACTCACTGAATACTAACTTAGTTGTACAGGCATGGAGTGTGAATTGCCTCTGCTTTAACTGTTAGACTAGAAAAATGCTGTTTAGGATTTAAAAATTACTAAGTCAAAATAAACCTAGATTAAGTTATTGTAGTTGAAGTTTGTTGTGCACACTGTGATTCGTGATTTATGTTTCAGAACATACACTACTAATGTGAAAGTTGAATCACTGGGCATGATGTGTGTGTTTAATAGATGTGTCATAAGCCTTGTCTGAGCTGATATCTCTGGAAGAGAACTAACCTAGAAACTGTAATCACCTCTTCGTTTTCAATGGCACACTGTCATTTCCGCCTGCTTTTTTGTTTCCAATGTTTTGCCTGTGGTTGCATTTCTAGTAGATTTTGTTCATTGCAGTTGCATTTCATGAAATGTTCTGGACTATGAGGTGGTATTTTACCCTCATTGTAGAAGAATGTGTGGTCTAATGTTGATGTCCTTCAGTTTATTGTTCACTGTCTATTTGCAACTGTATTTTGGATGGGTGTCTATAAATAGGAAGCTCTCTGTTAAATACTTGCATATACTATGTGTTAAATTCATGTGTTGTCTGTTAGAGAGTAGAAATGAGTAGTCTGGTGCTTCTGTCCAGTTTTTAGTTACTTAAATTTAGTCACATACATATGCAATTTGGGGTAAAGGTGTCAGGATTTAGTATCATCTGGAATTAATGTAGTATTAGACGGGGACATCAGTTGTGCTTGTTCCAGAAAAACTGTGCTCTGAATATGCTTTCTTGTCAGTAATCACATTTATTCCCTTCTTGCATTGCAGTCACACAGATGTTAAGGCATGTGAGCTAGCAGTTCACTGAAACTTGCATCCAGAGATGGCAGTCATATAATGGTGGTGGGGAGGATTGTCTTAAAGTTACTGCTGAAAGTTACAAGTACAAATTATTACATGATTTAAAAGTACTTTTACTTTTTAAGAGAGAAATCATTTAGTGTGCACTTTGGTCCTTGCAGATGTCTTTCTTAAATTTGGTTGTTTTAAAACCTTGGGAATATGCCAGGAACTTAAGCAGTCTTCCTTCCTCTTCCTCTCCCTTGCTCACGTTCCTTTGTTCTTTGATGCAGGATAACCAGTTTGCCAAAGCAAATTTAAATCATATTTCTGAATGACACACTATGTACTAAACCGGTATTTTTGGGGGCTTATCATGTGTGTACCCAGCTGCTTCAGGACACTGTGAACAATAACTCAATAATTAAAACATGGATTAGTGTGATGTCTGAATTCACTTTAAAGTGGTCTTAATTGGGGCTAGCTGTTGTTTGTCCTATGTACACATCATGCTAAACCCTAGGTCTCACAAATTGTGGAAAGGAAGGGGATCTAGGTATAACGAGGAAAGGTGTTCAGGTCCATAGCATATTTCTAGTCTCCAGTCATGGATCAAATTACGCCAGAATGAAACTGTCATGTTATTTTTTTTTAAAAAGTACTAGTTAAATCAAACGATATCCTCACCCTGAGAATGTGATCAACACCTTGCTCTTCCTGGGAACCTTGATTGAACAAAGAGAAACTCGATGTCCTATTGCCACATAAGTTAAACCACTATTATATTAAATCACTGCCATTTCGGAATTTAGTTGTCTATATATTTTTTGTATGTGTGTGGAGAATGTTGGGGATCTGTTCTTTTACTACCAGACGTTTTGAAGTATGCTGGCTTCAAAGTATTTTTTAACAGTGTTGGCACAATAAAAGAATGAGTTTCTCCATAACCAAGCAGCAAAGCTCTGCATGTTTTGCCTGGGCCTGCCTGCCACTCCCAAAAGAGAACAAGTTAGAAGAAATTATGCATATTAATTTCTGTAGGTTCTGGAACAGAATCCGACAGCGATGAATCGGTGCCAGAACTTGAAGAACAGGACTCCACGCAGGCCACCACACAGCAGGCGCAGGTGAGAAAGGGAAAGAAGAACACCATAAACTGTATTTCATATGCTTGGGCAGGGCTGTAAAAGTAAGTATATTTCAACCTCAAAAAAACTCACACAGCAATTGTGAATACATAATTTAGTTAGGTAAGATCTAACACCACAGTGTTAAAGATATCCATTACAACAGGTGATCACAACTTGAGATCTAGGCTGCATGTAATCGCCACTCCCTAAATCCTGAGGTGTAGCCCTGGCATTCTCCAAAATTAGCCGCCGCATTGTAATTTTTATTAAGACCAAGAAAATTAGTAAATACATAAGGAGTTGGTACTATTACCATGGCACACTGCAGTTGTGCTTTTCTGCCTAAGGTACTTATCCCCTATATAAATAATATATATTCTGGAACATCCTGGTCAGATGATAGCTATTTTTGATGGACTCCCATCTGCTGCGATGTTCACATTTTCCACTACTCTTTAAAATAACATGAAATGTTTTAAAAAATGCACAGTTACCCAGTCAGAATTAGCAATATAATCAGCAGGCTTGGGTAATTCTTACTCATTCTACATCTTGATTCTTCTCATATATCACCTACCTAGAATGGAGGTGGGATTTATGAAAAGTTAGCCATGATCAGCTCAGTGGAACTGGTTAGTTTTTGTCCTTTTCCTCCCTAGCTTTCATTGAATCTGTCAGCTTTAGAAGCCATTTTTCTTAGACGCTTCTACACTGACAGTATCCATCTTCCAACATATACAGTTCAAAGGCAATGTGCAGACCTCAGCTTAAAAAAACATTTTCTACCCTGATTTGCAATAATTAATTCTGCACATTAGTGCACATTCTAATTTGTGCCATGGTTGTAACACAATTTTTATCCATGTTGTCTATACCAGCAGTCTCCAACCTTGGCAACTTTAACACTTGCGGGCTTCAACTCCCAAAATTCCTCAGCCAGCTTTGAAGTTGTCAAGTCTTAAAGTTGCCAAGATTGGAGACTCCTGGTCTATACCAGTTAGAGAAATGGTGAATACAATGCATATGAATCTAAAATTGGTATGCTACAATTTCCAAACATGAAACTAGGGGAAGAGTATCCTGTATACATAATATATCTTGAAAAGTGGGTGTTTTCCTTTTGAATAAATCATGTGAAGAAAAGAACATCTCAGCAGTTAGAGAGATAAACTACAATGGATCCTAACTAGGCAGTTTCTTGAATTTGTTTCTGCTATATATATTTTCCAAAATATGGAATGCAACTGTTGCTGTTCTTGGGTTTTTCATCATGCCCTGCTTCCTTTGCCTTCCATTGTCTTTTTTTCCCCTTTGTTGGCTTTGTTTTAACATTTCAGTGTTGTAGTTATAGATAATACTGTAAATAAGGAATTTCCGTGTTGTGGATTGTGATGTTTGTCATCCTATCTCTGACCTCACTCACTTTCACTCAGAACTTGTTTCTCTTCTGAAGAATACACAGGAAAAATTCCAAAGACAGGAGACTATCCAATAAACCTGCTTCTTCACAGATCATTGTGAATTTCTGAGTTGGTACAGAAATAATAGTTCAGTATTTGAAGTTGTGCAAGAAGCTGGGAGTAATTAAACGAACTCGGAGTTGTCTGGCAAAACTCTAACCCTGTATTTTAATCTGGAGGATTTTTGGTGAAGATATGCATGTGCTCATTCTCATGATGATCAGCGTTTTTTAAAAAAAAGTATGTGGTGTTCTTGGCAGCTTGCAGCAGCAGCTGAAATAGATGAAGAACCAGTTAGCAAAGCGAAACAGAGCCGAAGTGAAAAGAAAGCACGGAAGGTAAGATCAAATTCACAGTTCCTGGTGGCTTGCTTGATTCAGCCAACAAAAACTATTGGTGCCCCTGAATCTTTAATCATGTAAACAGACCACCTAGGGTTGTTCTGCAGTACCTGTTCTACTGCAGCCGTCAAAACTTCGGTGGTTTTGTTGCTGCTGTTTCTAAAGTCATTCCTTAACAGCACATCCTTACTTTGCAAAAGATACCAATGAACCCATTACTTTGTTTCCTTTTGGCAAAGCCCCCACTTGTCCTACTGGGAAATGTTTAGGGCATGAGATAAACTTTTACACTCAACTTGTCAAAAATCTCAGGGTTTTGTGTGTGTGTGTGTGTGTAATATCACAGAAAGGAATATTTTTGAATATATCTCTTGAGTCTGTTGGCTTCCCCTCAGGGAATTTTTGAATTCTAAAAAGAGTCAAGCGCTGAAGCGCAGTCCTTGTTTTATAGAAGAAGGTGAAACAGGTAGCCCGTAGTTGACCTCATTACTGGCACAAAATTCTGAGTTTTAATTCTGGGTTTTAAGAGGGAGATGCTATTTCCCTTTCAGGAAAGAATTGTGTACCGGTAGTTGTTCTACATTAATCAAATAGTAAAGAGTATGTCTTCCACTACACTGGCCATCTTATACCCCTCATGACCTCCAAATCATAACTTTTGCAATATGCTGTACATTAAGCCCTCAAGGAACAATTGGAAGCTCAGCTGATGTAAAATGCAGTGGCACAGGCAGTTAGTGGCATTGTTTTTTCAGTGCATGTGCTCCTCAAGCTGCATTGGCTTCTGGCCACAATTCAAGGTGCTGGTAATTGCCTTTAAAGCCCTTCACAACTGTGTTAATTTATGGGATTATCTTTCCTTAATTGTTTGTACCGATCCAGTCCGGCAGGAGGAGCATTCTCCGAGTGCCATCAGTTGCGGGGGTGTAAGCTGGCAGTATGCAGGAGGAGGGCGTTTAATGCCAAGGCACCTAACCTATGGAACTTCGTTCCTCCTTAGCTCTGACCCTGTTGGACTTTGTTTAAACTAAAAACTTAGGTTTGTGCCCAGCGTGGAACCTGAGACTAAGATGAAGACTACCTCTTGGCTTTGTTTACCATTACTTTATGAAGTTTAGATGCTATGCGCTTTTATATACCGTGTTTCCCTAAAAATAAGACCCTGTCTTATTTTATTTTTTTTGCCACCAAAAAAGGCACCAGGTCTTATTTTCAGGGGATTTCATCCACTGACTAACCTATTAGTTAGGGGCACACGTATATTGGGCGCACATGTAAAAATCAAGCTAGGCCATACTTTCAGGGAAGGTAGTATTTTCAGGGAAACAGTAATATATTTAAATTGTTTTTCTCTATTTTACTGTAAGCCATCCTGAGTCATAGGTATGAAGTGGGTGGCTATATAAATTAAATAAATTATGAAATAAAATACCAGGAGTAATTTTGCAATGAATTAGATTTTTTCCCCACATGACGAAAGGAATTGTGAAAACCAGGCCATCTGCTATAGAAAAGGGACCTTTACGATAAATCTAGTGTTCTGATCTCATTGTGGCTCATTATCTGCCATTAATTTACTAGTCTAGCTCAGGTGCTCTGTGTCTAAATCTTTTCCTTGAACAATTATGTTTTGTTTCTAAGGCAATGTCCAAGCTTGGCCTTCGTCAGGTCACAGGTGTAACCAGAGTTACCATCAGGAAATCCAAGAACATACTCTTTGTCATCACCAAGCCAGATGTATATAAAAGTCCTGCATCAGACACCTATATAGTCTTTGGAGAAGCAAAGGTAAACTGAATTTAGGGAATGCCCAGCAAGGAACTCTTTACAATTTATTTCTGCAATTATCAGTAGATTTGCTACCCGTTAGAACTTCGGGCTTAACATTCAAACAAACGAAGAACATTTGCTCTGCAGGACCTTTCTGACCACAGGGTCATATGGATCGATGTGGTTTCTTTCATGGGAAGGGTTAAAAAAAAATGTGAAAGGGGAGAATTTATTCCAAACTGCGGTGCCTATCAGTATCACTGTTTATAAAGTTTTCTATTTTGCTTTCTTTGCATTCCACTAGCATTGTCAGTTGTAAACTACCTGATTGTAGATAATCAAAAAATGGTTTTTTTCCCCCTCATCCATTTCTACCAGATTGAAGATCTCTCTCAGCAAGCACAGCTGGCTGCTGCTGAGAAATTCAAAGTGCAAGGAGAAGCTATTTCAAACATTCAGGAAAACACACAGACTCCTACTGTACAAGAAGAAAGTGAGGAGGAGGAGGTAAGCTTCTCTCTTTAATGTGTGAGGTGGACTTTCCAGGAAGTTTTAAGACATGCATCCAGTAGTTTATGCTAAATCATTGCTGCTAATTTTGTCTACTGAGACATGTATGGTCAGAAGAGCCTACCTATGGATATAAAATTACTTACTGGGGGTAATATCAGGCTAAAAAGAGGTATCGAACTGAAATGGCAGTGAGAAAAAGAGCCTGATACTGCTTTGTATCTTATTTATGTCTACTGGCCAGCCTGTGCTGACCTTCATCTCTTGTAAACATCTAGCTTCCTTTATATCTCCAGGTCCACAATAGGCAGGTGGTATAATTCATTCCAGGTTTCTTTCATGGTTATGTCACTTCAAAATACAGTATGCATGTACCTCTATTCTTGCAACTAGGGAAGTGCCATACCACTTATTTATGTATTTATTTATTATTTAAATTTATACCCCGCCTTTCTTCCCCGGTCAAGGGAAACACAAGGCGGCGTACAACAATATAAAAAACAATAAGCATTAAAATTAACAATAAAAACATTTGACAATAAAATCTAAAAACATTTGCTCTTTGTGTACATTTAATATATATATAAAAAATGAAATACCTCCGATAATGAAACTTACAGGCTTTTTCCTCACCACTTATTTTTTTAGTTTTATGGACAGATTTAAGAACAGACAAGAGGAACTTCTATGGGATCATCATAGGATTCATAGCAGATAGTCATTGCAGTGTTTAGAAGCAGTAACCCTCACACCCATACAATCCAAAATATGGAACTATTATGCAGATAATATTTTTGTCATAATCAGAAAATATCTTTTAGAACACTGTTAAAGGATGAACTGCTTCTGAAATAGGAAAATGTTACTGACTAGATGCATACAATTGTCAAGGTCAATTTCCCCCTCCCTTCTGCAATGGTTTGACTGCCAACTACCCAGTTTAAGCACATAGGCACTTTCAGAGAAACAGAAAATAATCAGAAACCTCTAAGAAGCACTTATAAGCAAGCAAGTAGAGTTCAAACACAAGAAGGACAAAAAATAATCAGAGCTGGTAGGTAGAAGGAGGGGACGGGATTTCTTAAGTTTAGAAGGAGATGCTACTAGAGTTAGAGGTGACTAGATAAGATATAGAGCAGGGGAAGCAAAGGCTGGCAGAGCTGGAAGTCAGAGGATCGAAAACCAGGGAGAAAATCCAGGAATGTTCCTCAAATGGTGTAAACAAGAAGAACTAGAATAAAGAAGACAACACAGCCCTGTATTCTAAATGGTGGCAGAATGAACTCAGTTTCAGCTGCTAGATAACTGGGCAAAGTAGTATTAAGAAGAGAGGGAAGAAACTGTTAGCATTTCTGAGCCAGTACATAAGATGGAATAAGGTAGCAGGGGCAAGGAAGTAAATAGTTGAAGCAGTTTGAAGTTGTTTCATTAAGTTCTAAGCATTAAGCAGGTATTATTTATGCTACATCACTATAGATATGCAGTTACATAAATATTTTTATGCATAAAATCTTCTGAGCATTTTACATAATTGCAAATTATAGTAATGCTACAATTATCATATAGAAACAATATTGTCTTCACTTACCAGCTACTTATGTAGGACAAGCTTCTTTTCTATCCATTTCCAGCATCTGATAAACATACAACACAACAGTAGTATCTTTAACAGAATCAAATTCACAAGAGAAAATAGAATAACAGTCTTTCCTTCTCAGATATTCTTATCAGCAATGGGAACAATAGCCAACTTTGTATTCAGGTTTAATGAAAAGCAACATGTCCAAATCAAAGTTTGCACTACCAAAGCAACAATATAATCACCCACAAAAAGCAGCTTTATAAGAAAACATTCTTTATATTAAAACATCTTATTCAGTTGAGTAAAAGCACACTGTAGCAGCTCAGAAAAAGCTTCTCTAGAAATCATAATAAATTCATGGATCTATTTTTACAAAAGTCCTCTGTAGGTTTTCTGTTTAGTCACAGGAGGGGTAAATATAAAGAAGTAATTGAAATGTCTTTGAATATTGGTTTGAGCTCTGACCTTGGCAACTTGGTTGCAAACATTTCATCCCCATTTGAGGAGACACCTTCAGTGCACTTTGGATTTTTATGTATCCAATTCAGTAGTGTTTATTATTTTTATGGTAAAATTCTTGGCTTTTTGATTGTCTGATAGCTAGCCAATTTATTAGTTTTTATGTGCAAAATGAGATGATTGGGAAACTATGGTTCCAGAACATTTAAACCTGGAAGACAAAACAAGGGTAAGACAAAGCATATACGCTTGATTATGTTCTGACCTAGGCTTCCCAAAAGCACGAAGTCGACTCCTCATCCCAATAAAACCCCTTTGATTTAGTTTAAAGTGAATTCCTCTCCAGCAAAGGCACAGCCAACAGTCTTTCAAGAGATTTCACAACTACAGACCTTTATCAGGCTTGGAGAGCTGCCAGGTCGATATTTCCCAAATGCCACTTTGTAGCAGACAATACTTGGCAAGAAGTCAGGAACACCTTTCACCCTTGAAGATTGAACTAATTGTCCCTAACACTACTTCCCTTTCACTCCTCTTTATTCCCTATGGGAGGGGCCATTCACCATTCACCTGAGCCTACTCTTGTTCCTTAGCTGTTCCTTTCTCCTGGAAGCTCTGTGCATGCACACACTAGGAACAGACTCCAGCTGTTCTTCTGCCCCATTAATGTCTGACTCCAAAGGCAGCTGATAACTGTCAGAAGGTCCTGGCCTCATCTCTGTCTCCGATGCAGAGCACTCCACAGAACCTTTCCCAGACTCCAGGACTGGCCTATGTTCCTCCCCAACAGATTTTAGGAAATGATCAAGGTATACAAGTCAATTATAGGAAATAAATTAGGATACCGTTAAACATTAACTACTACCAAATGCCATCAAGTTTCTTGATATGTGATAAATCAGGTATAAATTCCATGGAAAATGAGACTCAAACCACATGTAGTATAAGGTGGGAAGTCCAATTTGTCAATTGGTGGATTGACAAGTGTGGCACAGGGAAATTTAACTCTTTATACCTGCTCTAATGTAAGATCACTAAAAGGTTTTAAATATTTCAAAATGTTCAGTTGGACTACTCTCGTGAAAGAGTTGAAAAGTTTCTTCCATTAAACATGGATGAACACCAGAATAGCCAACTATAATTCTCAGCATCTGAGCCTTGGAAAAAATTCATTTTGCACAAGGCCAAATATGAGGTATACAGGATATTTGCTGTTGGAAAATGCTACAAGTATGACATTCTACCAATGCTTTGGAAGGGGATAGTCTTAAATGGCAATGAGTAACAACCATTAGCTCCACAGGCCCAGAATGAAATGGCACAACTTTTTCTGAGCACTTAGTTAAGCTTTGAGAGACATCTCAGCTGCACAACTTTAACTTTTGAGGTCTCTAGTTTTCAAGTGGAAGAATCAAGAGGAAGGTATGATAGTGAAGAGTGGCATATTCTCTCTCCACCTACATTCTATTACATTATTTTGAGTCATTTAGTACCAAGCAGACTTACATTAAAACAATAATTGTGTTGGGGATACATTCACAAATTACCTTGTCTTACATTTTATATGGCAGCAGCTCAGTGCAGTGGACAATTAAACCTCTTGCATTTCAGCCCACATGCTGAGTTACAAGCTAAAGAATTAACAGCTTATTCTTAAACTGAATGCTTACCCCAACTGAGATGGCAAATTTCATAGTTGTCTCTCATTTGCTTGACAGATTCCACAAAATTAAATCTCAGGGCATGGCACAAAATTCATGTAAATTTTCAGATCCAGGCTGACTTGAATCAGAAAGGAATTGTTTACTCTGTCATTGAACTAATGGCAGTTCCTACATCAGCATGGTCATTGGAAGAGTTATCTGGACACAGATGTAGAGCTTTTACTGAGCAAGAAAGGCAAAACATTTGCTTGGATTCCTATCATATTTATCTAACAGGGAAGTAGAAACAGAATTGAAGGGCTGCAACTATTCCAGCAGTAGTTGTTGTATGTTGTTGTTGAAGCTCCACTAGAAGACCGTAGTTATATCCCACCTGTTGAATTAGCTAGTCCATCAGGGAATTACATGGTTTGACACTGGAACAAAACATTGCCTGATAGATGGATAGTTGATGGAACTCCTACTGTCAATAGTCATTGTTTGGATCCTTGTCTACGGTGGCTTGTTGTTGTAGCAATGGGAAAAAGAAAGGATCAAGCCACTAGGTTATCTTAGCAGAAATTCTTGGACATTTGTCTCAACATGGCTACTAGGCTTGAAGTCAGCTAAAGACTTTTAGATGCATTATGTCATATAGCTAGATAAGAAACCATTACATACCCAGATGAAGTTATATTTTTTTCCTTAGAGTAGGGTATAATTTCACTTACCCCCATAAGTCTTCAAATACACTGTCTTTTCTTTCTGTTGTACTTCCATTCTTTGGTGTAGGTTTTATGACCTTGAAAATGACTGGTTTTAGCAAACTTCTAGAAACCACTGGCTCACAGATGAATTTTCACAGAATAGAATTAAAGGTCCTAAACAGTACTAATGAGCACACTCAATCTAAACCTGTGCATGCACAAATGAAGCTTTGTGAGCTTGCCTGCCACTTGCATAGTGGGTGGTGGTGGTGGTTGAGGACCCCTGATTTTGGAGTTTAAAAATTCTGGAGTGCTTGTTTTGCAAGGTGGGAAACTAATGTAGTAATGTATTAATCAGTATTCAACTAGAGGGGATAATGTAAGTATATGTGTTATTGGGGGGTTTTAGTGAACCTTTTTAATGTTTTTATTATTTTGTGTTTCTTGTCTTTTTTTTTCTTTTTTGTCTTCTTTTGGATTTTTTTTGGGGGGAGGAGTTTTTTATTTTGTATTTTAATCTTTAAATCTTTAAGAAAAGAAATACTAGTGAGCTGAGCTTCACAGAACTGTGTGGACTTATTTCCTTTACCTTGATTCATCCCAGGGGAAATCTGCAGTGGTCCACAGATATTCCAGTGATCATCCTTGATCCCTACCACATTTTTCACTTCTAAATTTACTTCCCTTAATCTTGCCAAGAATAGTCATTTTTGTAGTTCATCATCCACTTGCCCAGAGTACAACATTTGGTTTTGGTTCTTCATGCACTTCATCATCCCGTAAGTCTTAGCTTCATTCCTTCTTTTTTTATTTTACCAAGGGTGAACTTATTAAGAACCCCCAGCACAACCCTTAGGAATATTGTGATTTCTTGACCCTCTGCCATCATGCAAAGTTACAATGACACCTGAGAAGGCATGAGATTATCAGTTGAAAAAAATAATGAAATCTTGGTCTTCCTGTTGGGTTGTCCAATTTTCACGTCTTTTCAATTTAAAATTTGTTTCCTTCTTCCCCCTTTCTTCTTCTTGCATGTGATTCTTACTGATATTGGATTAGAGAAATAATATATTTAATACATTTCTACAAATGCATTGCATATTGATTTAGATTAGCACCTTGATGCCTTTTCTTTACTTCCTGGAGATGCACCATTTTTGATCAGCCAGTTCACTTTAAAATGAGGTTTCAGGTGCCGACATCATGATTTGCTCATTAAGTGTTTTTTCACCTTTATGAATAGCTTTCAGTGAAAAGGAAGAGAATTGTTGTCTTTGCTTTCTGTTTATGTTCCTCAAATTACTCAGATACAAATTTTACAGATTTCACATTAATATATGCATTACACTACTAGCATAACTTATTATTCACAAATTCAGTCTTATACAGGTCCTCAAACCTCACTAGCTTATCAGAAGTCACAGTCATACTGATCTCTAGTTTCAATAAGAATACCTATTGGGCTATAGATTTTATTAGAAATGTATTCTGAAAATAATGTATTAACGAACAGTTTCTGAGAGGTAATGTAATGGAGAGGAATAACCAAATATAATTTCCCTCTAGCTATGTCAAATTTGGTGCCCTCTGGATTCAATCGATTACACTTCCTATCACCTTTAGGCAGCAACACCATTAAAACTCTTGGATTGCAATGAAGGCCTTGGTAGTCCTTCACATTTAGAAGTTTGGGTAAAGCCAAAATAGAGCAATATATCATATGTAATTGAATGTCATATTATAAACAAACAGTCACTGTTTCAGCTCATTGCCACTGCCAAGTGCCAGAGAATGTAATTAGAGAAAACATTGTAAAGCAAAGAATTCTTCCCCTGGTTTTGCTTATATTTTATGTTCTAAAACATGAAACAATATTTTATGTTATATTCCCATAACATTTTAAATACTTTTTGGTAACTGAAAACATTAGCCATATGTCACAGGACTTCACCTTCTCAGGCTCAAACAACATACTCTATTAAGAATGTTTAAGTCCCTCCTTCAAAATTTGTCTTTACTTTGGGAAGAAAACGCCAATTAACTATCTGACAGCATTGGGGGGGAAATGGTTTCATGGAATGTGATCATATAACAGTTCGGGAAAAACTTTAGAGCATATTGCTATTCTTCAAACAGCCTGATATTACTGAGAGTGTGCCAAGCTTTTTAAAAGGTAAAATAAAGCATAGGAAAAAACCTGTCACCTTTTCTACTTTAAAGGTGATAACTACTAACACCCTGATTTAAACTGATGAATTTTTATAATAAAGTTATATTAAAAATATGTATGAAATCTGTTCCCAGTAGTTTGTCCTGATCCATTCATTCACACTCAGAAATAAAAAGCCTGATTCAGAAATTCAAAAACTGAGAATCAGCTAGGAAGAAGGCTTCTAAAAGCAAGTTGGTTGTTTTGACTGAAAGCACAGCAGGTAACTTCAAAGTCCCTGGACATTTGCTACATTGGTTGATTTTGCAGAACTTCATGAAACTTGTGGCAGATGACAAAAACTTGGGCTGGTGGGAAACTGAGGGAGAAAAATACTATTTCCCTGAATCCTGAGAGATATAAATGCTACACCTTCCAAAGAAGATTCCACACCATTGTGCATAGGAAGAGAAGCACAATAAGCTGAGAAAAACTTGCAGATTTATCTGTTTAATCATTGTTGGAAGAAGGCTGGTGACATGAGATAATTATTCAAATATTTTTGATGTCCCTGAGGAGTGGGCTCTTGATGTACAGGGAAATAATTTTAGCTGAAATTTAGGACAAATTGTTTTATTAACTTTAACAGAATGACAGTGGGATGGATTCCTAACATATATCCACACTTCAATCAAACAGAGGTAAGACTAATTCTTGATTCTTTGCATAGTTTATGCAAATTGAATCAGATTGAACCAGAATCACTAGTAAATCTGTAAATTCTCCTTGTAACTTCATAGTTTTATGATCATGTGGAACAGTGTACTTAATTTTCCAGAAAAAAAAATATTTCAACAAAAACAAGCATGTGTCAGGAACTTGCATAAAATTTTTGAGGAAATGATTTGAAATAAAGTGTGCAACATCTGGCACAGCAGAAAATATGACAATAAGCTTTTTAAGAACACAAAAAGCTTATTTTAAAAACAAGCAGGAGAACAAACGAAAACTGGATTAGTAGTTATGATCCCTTTAATATAACAAGTCAATAGATAATAAACATCATGGTGCTTAATCCTCTTCGGAGAACTGGACAACAAAGCAGGCAGCAAAGCCACTATGCTTTTTTGTATTGAAGTGATTTGCACAAAACTATATTATAAATAGCAGTTAGAAATGCCAAGTCTTGGACCAGCTTCACATGAGTTCTAGACAAATGTTTGCTAAGAAAGGTGCTACACAGCTTTAACAAAAGTAACATAGACTCAAGAAAATGAATGAAGGCTTTTCGTATTTATACTGAAGCTGAAGAATGTGAAATTATTTTTTCCAAAGCCAACATAGGTAGAGAGAAATGAGGGTCATTTTTTTGTCTCATATTACCCTTGTTTATTCTTTCCATTATATAAAATGTTTTAAGCCACTAGCAGCAAGTACACTTTTAAACCATAATATATTAATTTTCCCATTCTGTTTATTCTCTATACTCCTGCTATGGAACAATAATTACTGAGTTGGTAAATGTTGATTCTATAACTTTATATATATTTAATTTTACCTTTGTATGTGACTATGTTAACTCCCGCGGGAGTTGGGTGGCATATAAATTAAATAATAATAATAATAATAATAATAATAATAATAATAATAATAATATGTATACTCAAGAAGACCCACCCACAAAAAGAAAAGCAAATTCCAAGAAAGGTGTGAGGACCCAACCCAGTGGGAGAATGAGATGGCTTGCAATCCAGACCAAATAATCTGCTCTTGATTAATATTTCTGTCCAGATAGGATTTTCGTTAGGTTGTTTAGAATCAAACCAGCAAAATCATAGAACTGAAGCATCTTAAACAGTAGCGTGGATGTATCGTCAGTGACAGAACTTAAGCAATTTCAAACTTTATCTTGGGAATATTTGAAAATATGATGTAATCTGCTGTAAGAAATGTAATAATTTGCCAACAGTAAGTTCAGCCAACATACACTGTATTATTATTAAGCAAAAACAAAACTATAAAAATT
>JANHGC010009072.1:122667-132932 GCA_027560395.1 Boaedon fuliginosus
GTGTACAACAATATAAAAAACAATAAGCATTAAAATTAACAATAAAAACATTTGACAATAAAATCTAAAAACATTTCTCTAAAACTATTAAAAACACATACATAACAGTAACAGCCATACAATCCCATTCCTACAGGGGAGACATTTATTCTAAGCCTGCTAGAAGAGCCAGGTCTTCATGGCCCGGCGGAAGGCTAACAGATAAGAAGACTTGACTTCTTATCAATTTTTCAACATCCTTTTTGAATCTTCAAATATCATTTTCAAATATTTTCTTCTGTTTAAGTGGCAGGCAGAAAGAAACTGAGCCTTTGAATATTCTCCTTCAGTATCTCCCTTCCAGCATTTGTTATGGAGTACTGTGTATTAAAAAAAAAACAGCGCCAGTTGTTATTTCTGCTTTCAGTAAATTTTGCTAGAGGCATCCATTTGTTAACTACGTTGTGTGCCATGCATGATCCTAATAACTATAATTGTCCTTGTTGGATGAGCTGCCTGATATCTAGATAACAGCTTATACACCATCCGCTATGTGAATGACCTCTTCTCTGCAGTGCACATAGACTTCTTCTCCACCATTAGTAGCAGATGCCTAGCATGGACTGGGATATGGAGCAAAGCCCAGAGTAGGAAGTGCTTTGGAAATGTGAGCGTGTATGCATAGCAGACCTATTAGTTTGCTCTATAATCTTTTTTTCCTCTCCTAATCAAGCCACGCTCTCTCTATATATGTGACAGTGCAGGATTCAGTCAGGCCAAGCTGTTGTGTTTTGTTTATTAAATTCTGTTTACATTTGGAATTCCTGGATGTGTATGATGTTACATACAGCAATGAGTCTCCATTTTACTCTTTCTCTTGATTTTGTTTTCTAGCTTCAAAATAGCTCTCTATTTTGGTATATTTTTCACCAGACCAGGAAGCCTCATCATTCCATGCTACTCATGAGATAAAAAATGAAAACAGATGAGTTTTTTTGAAGTTCACCATTAGGCTATACTTTGTTCATACATTTTGTGGTTCTTATAGTTACCGTGAAATCTTGAGTATTGCAGAGTAATAGAGCATTTCTTTCCTGATTAACAGAAAAGCCTGGCAGATGCCTTGAGAGAGTATCTTATCTTTTTTCTTCAGGTTGATGAGACTGGCGTTGAGGTGAAAGACATTGAGTTAGTTATGTCCCAAGCCAATGTTTCCCGGGCAAAAGCCGTTCGTGCCCTAAAGAATAACAGTAATGATATCGTAAATGCAATTATGGTAAGTGCCCGATTGAGTTGCTATATGTGTGAGTTGCTATATGTGACTAGGCTGCTGGACCCCAAAATCTAGAAGATAATTGGGAGAATTGACTATGGGCATTTTAAGTGGTTATTTCACTTGATTATCCAGCTCATTACAAAAATAATGTTCTGTTTTTATAATAATAATAATAATAATAATTTATTAGATTTATACCCCGCCTCTCTTCACCCAAAAGGGGAACTCGAGGCGGCCTTATGCAGTATGTTTGCTAGTAATTGTTAAAGAGTACAAGGGAAATGGATATCAAGATGCCATATGTTCTAAAAATTAGGTTAACTGCTGTAGATTAACTATGCAGTGAAGCAGAGAAGTGACTTATAGGAGAAACCTCTGTTTCCAGATAGTCCAGTTAAACCTCTTTAAGCTTCTAATACAAATTAGCAATATTGTTTCCTGGGGGTTACATAAATGCCTTAGTGCTCAATGTTATATCCTAGGCAACTATTCAGGAACTAGGCACTGTATCTTTGTCTGGGCTTCATCACAGCAACAATTGCACCCTTGCTGTTCCTTGACCTCACAGGCAGTTATAATAATAGCCCTCAGGGTCACTTGGCTGTGCTGGGTGGCTAAACAATTTGCTGTGAACATTTCCATCCCACCACCTAAGCGAACAAAGAAAAAGGTTGTTCCTCATTTGCTCTTTTCTGTTTCTTTCCAGGAATTGACGATGTAGCCATCCAGAAAGGACTTTTTGGTGTTACAGAGAAATTACAGCTGAATTGAAAATTTGTACTATTTCTATCAGTTAATAAAAGTGGTGGTTTAAAAGTTTTTACACCTATTTGTTTTCCACAACATGTTAAGAATCCTCAAATTGGAAAAAAAAATAGTGGTTAATGATCCTGGTTTGAATTCCTTATTTGCTGGAAAGTTTCTACTAATTCTTTGAAATTTTGCTAGAGTGCCAAAGAAATGGCTTGATGTGAATCATTTTTTAATACCGGTAGATGCAGCTGCAATCATAGAAACTTGATAAGAGAAATGTTGTCTCTGTTTCAGCAATCCCTGAAAAGATTTTGCTACAGTTCCTGTGGTTACAATAGGTCTTACTATAATGCTGATTCATAATTTGGACTCCTTCCCTTGTTTATCCTTGATTAATATATATATGAAGTATTGTACCTAAAATTCAAACCAAACAATACCATAGCTGTCACAATAGCTTCTCATTAGAAATTCAGCATTACTGTGTGTGAATATTACTTAAGTTTGTTTATGCAGAATCAATTTGTGAAGAGAGAAAAAAATCCTGCAGAAAAGCAGGTGAGAGACATGCTCTTGAACAGATTGTATCCTTGTAACATTGATGCTGATTTTACAAATAACTGAAATCTAAGCAATATAATTGTTCAGTGAATATGACAATGATAAATTGTCTTTCCTCATTCTAAGGAAGCAGTAAGTTACAGCTTTGCTTGTTTTCCTATCTTGTTTTCCTATCTTGAATATTTCTTTATTATTGGTTCGAGCGGTCATGTGGAAAATTAAATTTCAGTGGGAAAATCTAGATTTTTGTCCCTTCTATAAATACATTTGCATAAATTTATGATTTTTACGTTTGTTCCGTTAGGAGTAAAGTATATGCCCTTTTTCTACCCCCTGGAAAATTACTTAACTAACTGCACATTTTTCAGATACATTAAAAATGCAGCTTTAAAAAATAAGGAAAAAAATAGAAAACAAATCTTTAATATAAGTAGACAAATTCAAGTATGACATTATGGTGCTCTTAATAATCATGCATATGATGGTTTTCTGATATTGGGGTCAGCAACTTTATAAACATATTCGTTGATCCATTTTATATAGGAAAAACACTGTAAATGGAGCTTTCAAACAGCTAGTCCGTTGGTATATATGTTTTATAATCCCATATGCTAGAGTCCTCAGTGATCTACATTTTTAATAAAGTATTACCTTAAACATGAAAGGAATCACTCCAAGTAGAGAAAGATACTGCCTTATGTACATTATCTTATGCTGAATAATGATGGAGCTATATTCAACAGCTTTATTTAGTATTTGATTAAAAAAACATTTGGATTTCGAATACAACTCTTTTTGTAATGACCAGGTTCCCCAACAAACTCATTAATGTGGTTAACCTCTGGCTTAATATGTGTCTAGTAAGCCATTATGCTTTAGAATGATACAAAGTTTGGTCAGTATGGATTGTTCAAACCATGTTTTTAATATTCTGGGATAGAATGAACTGCAAACATAGTATTTGTTTCCAGGTCTCTTGAAGAGGATAGATTCTTACAATTGAAGGTATTCATGGGGGAGCAGTGTGGCAAATGACACGTGTATTAAGGTGTCAATATGCATATTACATGATTTTGGTACCTACATCAAATATAGTTGCATGCAGCAATTGCACCATTGTGGCTTGATACAGACGTTCTTGGTTAAGTGGCTCATGTAACCAATTCAATTATAGTCAAGGAAAATACAGAGTATCTTGAAGTACTTATTTCATTATACACATTTATATGGCTATCCAAGACAAACAGGTGGCTTTGGGTAGCTTACAACTTTCATTTCTTATTTATTACTGAACTAAATCTGCAGGTCCATAAAGAGGAATTTGCTATTACATCTACTTGTAAAACACATTACACAAAGTAGAGAACATTGTGTAGTGCCATTACATCTACTTACTTGTAAAAGAGATTACACAAAGTAGGGAACATTGTGTAGGAAATCTTACACTGTTAAAATGATTCTTACTAGTGTGTAAAATTACCTTTAACTAATACTATAGAAGTTGGGGGTGGTGTTAGCAAAGATCTCATTAAGACCTACTCTGATTTTACATTTAAAATAAGAGTAATCGAAATCAGCAAACTTCTATGATTATTAGCAGTGGTATCAGAGCATCTGAAGATAAAATGTTCAGATAACAGTCCATATGGCATATAATATGTAACCCTAGAAATTGGGTTATTTTTAGATAACATCTGTATTTGCTTTTCACAAATCCTGATGCTTTGGGTTTTGCTGCATGCAGTTCATTTATAGTATCATAAACGAAAAATGTAAACATTTCAAGATGATAGGTTCACTTGCAATAAATCCAGAGAGTCACATACAAGGAATGAGATTCTGCTTGAAAAAACACCTGACAATGTAGACAAGTGTGTGCAACATAGAGATTTTGCATTGTTGGGAACTGTTCTTCATTTGTGGATTCTGTTTTTTTCCCTGTTGATAAAAATGGACCTTAGCAAAGGTTTATGATACTCCTATGTCCTTATCTGTTGATAAATCTGGATCATTTATGTATATTCCACCACAGAATAGATAGAAAAATTATTTGGATCTTCTTTGCATCAATGCCCTTCCAGATAAGATTGTTCTGCAACCATTCGGAAATTAACAGAAATGTTATAGCAAAAACATATTTATTATTTATTATTATTTATTATTTCAACTTGTATGGCTATCCATCTTGCTGTAGCAACCCCAAGCAGATAACAGTTAAAATAATATAAAAACAACATAAAAACTCTTTAAGGACAGCTGAAGTAAAACAACTCGAAACTACAATTACACAAGCTAATTGCAACCATCCAAACCCAAAGCCTGTAAAATACAGCTGAAATAATTATTTTTTAATTTTTCATAATTCTTATATTCTGAGTACCATTTACAAATACAATATTTTTATTCAGGTGACTTGACTTATCTGCTATTGAAATTGTGTTATTTCTACTGAAAGTATGAGGATTGACTAATTTCTAACGTAAGGGATGGGATTAGACAATTTTAGTCTGGGTTTTTTAAATCTATTTTGGGAGTTTTCGAAGCATTGAGTGTCATCAGCTGGAACCATTGTGCAAAAATGTTTTTGGATCAACATGAATGTAGGAACTTGTTTACACTTTGCAAGTATATTTTTATTTATATCCCACCTTTATTTTTATAAATAACTCAAGGTGGCAAATGCACACTATTATTTTCCCCACTGACCCAAAGTTACCCAGCTGGCTTTACATCTAAGGCAGGGCTGGAATTGTATATATGTGTGTGTGTAAACACAAAATTTAAATTTGTATCTGATCTGATTAATGAGTTACATTAAAATGTTTTTTTAAAAGTACAGTCCTGTAGTAATGACAATCCATGTTTTTACTTTCCCAATGTGCTATAGTGGTAAAATGTTTGCTAATATCTCTTATTATATGAACCAAATGAACAATCATTTTATGATAAAATAACCTGATCCAGGCAAGGTGCTTATTTGGAGAAGTTGTTTGTATGCCTACATGTCTATATTATATATAATTTTAGAAAGATTACAGTTTTTTTCCAAAGACAGGGCAATTTTAAAAATTAGTAAATGTTTAAATAAATAGCTAAATAAAATCTAATTTTTTTAAAAAAAATTAAAAGTTACTATTATACATATGGGTAGCATTTTTGCCTTCATTTTTTTTTTTTAGTTTTAATAATATATCCCCATATGTATGGTCCTTGGAGGTAATCTTCAAATGAGTTGGCAACAAAAGAATACACACGTGTGTTAATGAAGGCATATTTAGATGCACTCTGTATTTAACAAGAAAAGTTATTCTAAATCCTATTTTTTAAAATGTACCAAAAATAATGGCAGATGCCTAGAACCAAAATTAAGTTGTCAGTTTTGTAGCCTGAAAAGTATCAAAGATATTAATTTACACTTACCGATCATAATTCACGTCTTCAAGATGGGAGGCGGAACCTCTACCATTAATCCCTGGTTTCTTTCAGTCCCAATCCAGAATGAAAAAGATGAGAGTAGAATTTCTGGATGGCCTCAGGCTTCTCATTACAGTTTTAAATTCTATGATGGTATAAACATGTTAGCTTGTCTTAACATGTTAACTGTTAAACTCAGTTTCTAATTTAGACTCCTCTCTAAGATGAAGAAATGAATTAGATAATACATTTTAAATGCAGTTTCATCTGCTGCATAAAGTATGATCATCAGTTGCATGTTCCACTACTATCTCACAAGGGTGGAGGGTAAAGACTAAACAGGTTAAGGAAATAACTGCAGTTAGTAATTGGGTTAAATGCTTAAATTAATGTCATTTAATACGGTACTGTATTAAACTGTACAGTATTGATAATAACTACAAATGTCCTGGCAATGAAAAGCTGGTGATGAAGTCTGTTGAAAGAACAGACCAAAAAGGAACCATCATTCCCAATCTAGTGGATACTGCCATGATGGACTGATTTCTAGCACTCCTCTCCCTTTCTTTAATTAAAAGGTAATTTTTCTGTAATTTGCTAATTCATTTGCAGCTGTTTGCATTAGTAATCCAGTTTTTTTGTGAGACTGGTAAGTGACCTGATAATGTCATGCAAACCTTGAAATCCTGGCCTGATATTCTGCCCAGCCATTATGTCAGGCTCCATGAGAAAAGATGCACCTGTTCCAATGCTTTCTGTTCCCATTGCAAGTCAGCGTTCATGGTTATCTCGTTGCCAGGGGGAGAGGCTGGGTTTATTTAATCCTATTCTGCCAACAACTCTTTCTTTAGAAATATATCCCAGCTACCAAAAGAAACAATGAGTTATAGGAACAGACAACTTTAAAATTAATCTCTTTAACGTGTGGCTTAAATTGGGGGTGACCAATCTGCCTGTAGGGCTGTGTGTGCATGCCCTCCAATTTCCCTCTTTTGGACCCTTGCTAATTCCCTGTTGAAATTTTCCTGTCCTTACGAAGCTGGAAATGTGTGGAAACAAGTGTCAGTGCTAAAGTGCTCTAATCAAATCATTGTGTTAAGATAGTGACCCACTCCAAATCCCGTCCAAAAACAAAATCTCAGTCCTGGATGGAGCACATGTACTTTGTGGCCTGTCAAAATATTAAATGCAACTTCCAAACCTTCAGAGGTTGCCCATCCCCTACTTGATAAATATTGAGATTTGTGGTTTAAAGTTATTTTAAATTGACTTCTTAAAAATCATAAAATAATTCATTACAATGTGTTACGGAGCTTATTCAAAAACAAGTTGAGAAGATTAAAAACTTGAGGAACTGTTACATGATCTGGCTTAGATAAAGGGGGCTTTTTTGTTTTCATTTTGATTTAGCTTCAAAAATAGCTTTTGGTGCAGCAGTTACAACCTCAGGGAAAATAATCTATGATTCCCAATTCCTGCCTGAGGCATGAAAGCTAGCTAGCTTGTTTTCAGCCAGTCACTCTCAGTCCAACTCGTCTTACAAGTTGGTTATTGTGGGAAAAATAGGAGTAAGGTATGTTTGCCACCTTGAATTAATTATAAAAAATATAATAATAAAGGTGGGATAAAAAAAATCTTTAAAAAGTCTCCATTCAGCCATCCCTCCCTGTTCCCAAAATGACAAGTCTATTGTATCTGAACTAATCTCTACAAGACAGTTAAATTTATGTTAAGGTCCTCTGAATTTA
Source organism: Boaedon fuliginosus (assembly GCA_027560395.1). Lineage (NCBI taxonomy): Eukaryota > Metazoa > Chordata > Lepidosauria > Squamata > Lamprophiidae > Boaedon > Boaedon fuliginosus. The sequence goes on from JANHGC010009072.1 coordinate 130,399, forward strand.
ATATCTGCAACATTGTACAAATGATGTAAATTGCTGTCATAACATTTTCATATTTATTGAACATTTCGGAATAGCAGATACCCACCCCCCCAAATGGCCTGTTAAAATGAATTTTTGTTATGCAGTTAGACTTCATAGTACTGTTTCTCCTGCTTTCCCAGTACAATGCTACTAATACTTCCCTGTACCTAGTGCTTATTTCCAGTATTAAATTAAGATAAAACCATACCAAAATCACAATATGGAGCCTTAGAATTGCAATGGGGTAGATGTTGTAAGTCAAATATATAAGGATTAAATCCTCAAACTTGCCTATTTATATACCCCCAAGCAGACCACATAAAAGGAAACTATGACTTTTTCCTCAAGAAAGGTTGCATTTGTAGATTTTACTCCATTCTGAAACTTTTATAAATTTGTTTAAACAAATAAGTTCTTAGACTTCTCAGCTGTCTCTTCTAACCCTGGCTGCTCTGTTTTCACAAACCAGAGGGAAGTTAATTGAAGTGTTTTCCCAGTTTCACTTCTCTCCACTGAATTAGAGCATTATAGATGTATTTCAAGTGTTATGTTGAAATACAAACACTGCTCCCTGCAGAATGTCAAGAATGCAAGAGATTTCAGAAATCATGACAACATACTAAATGTTTTCTTTGTAAACTACCGTAGCTTTTAAGTGGGGGAGTTCCTTTGATAGAACTTAAGGCAGCATTGGCAATTTTATCTATCTACATATCTTCACTCCATTAGTCTACTCCAGCTGTGACCAGGGATGGGTTTCAAAAATTCCAGCAACTGGTTCTCTGCCGGGTTGCTGGGTGGGTGTGACCATGGTGAGCGTGGCCTAGTCAGCCTCCTGCACCATTGGAAGGGGGGCATTTTGCCCTCCCCAGGCTCCAGGGAAATCCCCTGGAGCCTGGAGAGGGCAAAAACAGCCTCCCCAGGACCCGGAGGCCGAAAATAGACCCGTTTCGGGCCTATTTTTTAACTTCTGGGAGGTCCAGTTTTGGCTTCTCCGGGGATTTCCTGGAATCTGTGGAAGGTGAGGACAGCCCTCCCAGAGGCGCCGCACATGGGCTACACCTAGAATCCATGTGGAGGCTCCTGGAAGCGGGATGGTGGGGTGAGTGGGGCCATTCAAAATACTGGTTCGGCGAACCAGATGTCAAGTTAACATCCAGTTCGCCCGAACCAGCCGGAACCAGCTGAACCCAACCCCTGGCTGTGCTATAAATTGCAACTGCTATTCCAATTGTTTACCCAGTTTCAAATGAATTAAACTATTCTCTATGCAGATACTTCATATGACATCTAGTTCATTAATGAAGCACAACCATGGAATGTGAGTGACTCAGCATGGGCTAAGAAGACAATCACAAATTATTTACTTAGTGTATGGCATATCATACATGGACTAGCAATATATATTAACATTTCATCTAGATTAAAACACAATAGTAAAACAATAAAATATAAATGTTAAAAAAGATCTGTTCAAATACCAATGTCTTACCATCTAACCATTGAAATGCAGCATCATTTATATTAAAAATATCAGATATTGGATTGGCATATGCCCTCGGCTTACAGACGGTCACAATGTGATCTACAGTTTGATGGGATCCCTCAGTCACACTGATGGGATATTATGCCCCATTTATACAGAGTCCCTAATTATGTCTTCCTAATTATCACAAAATGAAAATAAGCTTTTACAGGTTGAAATTCAAATCAATGTACATTCTTTTGCCCCTATGTATATGCTCTCTGCATACATGCACATCTTATGTTTTGTCAATTTAAAAGAAAATGTAAAGCAGGGAGATAACCATTTCAAATCACTCAATTCACTTCTCCTTTGAGGATGAAGTTTTATCTTACAATTATTTTAAGGAAAGCAATAATTTTAGGAAGCTGTTGTAGATGCTCTCCGGTTTCAGATTGGTTCAATATGACTAGGAAAATAAGGTATTAAAATTAGTTTTTTTCTTTTTTTAGATATATTAAGATAAGAGATTGTACTAAATATAAATTGCTGTGATGAGTAAAGAACATGAATAAGATTGAAAATGTATATGATCCCTGAAACGTCCTGCTGGACACAATATATGCTTTTAATTTTGAAAAACAATAAAAAAATATTTTTTAAAAAATTAGGGGTTTTTTTTATAAAAAAATGAAAAAGATAAAAATATCTTTTAAAAACATTTCAAATTAACTACTGTAATGGGTTGATAAATGGGATCCATTTGCTCTAAAACTATCTGCATTTATGTTACCAGAACAGCATGTGACTTGCGTCACTGGATTTGATGCAATCATGTGCACTTATAATGAGGGACCATGGCATAGTTTCTGGGACCAAGGTCTTGGTACTAATCCTCACCTTGGATGTATGTCCAAATATCAAATTATTTTGAACTGTATATAATATAAAGCCTACAAAAAGGCTATCAAAAGCAAGATAATAATAATAATAATAATAATAATAATAATAATAATAATAATAATAATAATAATAATAATAATAATAA
>JANHGC010009072.1:133863-144557 GCA_027560395.1 Boaedon fuliginosus
TTCCAAACAGCCTCCATGCTTCCAGAGTGTTTTTCCCCACTTGGAACTGAACCCAGAAAGATATTTCTTCCAACACACCCTATGACCCTGTCTGAATTGTGCTGAAAGATTTATTGTAATAGGAATGGCTCGGCTTCCAGCCACAGAAATCCGAACCTGATGGTGGCAGCAGCTATAATTTGCTCTTCCCCTTTGCTGCTGTCCAGGAATTGGCTGGAATTTGCAGGTGAAATATGGTACAGCACCTTTATTCCCACTTTCTGACACGTACAATAGGATTCTTTTTCTGTGTGCACATATACAATATTATCAATAATTCCGGATTTTTCAAATGGCCCAAGTTTAATCATGTGCTTTGGGAATCAGAGCTCCTCTCAGGTACAGCTCAATTTCTTTGAAATTAAATCGCACCATTTTATAATAGAGCGGCGTAAGCAAACCAAGTAAGTATCACTCTTGCCAACCCTAAACCGACCGGCGGTGGCCTGGCAACTAAAACTGTAAACCTTTTTCTTCCGCGCATGCGCTGAAAACCCCCCCTAAGGGTCAAACACCTAGCCTAGAAGGTCCAGAAAAAACGAGAACATGCGCGAAAGTTAAAAACGCGCACGCGTCGCTATCTGAATTGTGACGGCGGGCCATGCAAGAGAATGTGCGCGAAAGGCAGCGTTGCGCGTGCGTATTGAGAAGGTGTGTGGCGGTGGGAGGGGGGGAGAACGTGCATGCGCGGAACAAAACATCCGGCGGGTTTTGGTAAGCGCGCCGTTGAAGACGACGAAGCGGCAAGGTGGTGGCGAATAGTGCGCATGCGTACTTTAACATGACTGAAAGGGATGGTTGATGCGGGGCGGGCGCGGGAGGGGGGGCGGTGAGTATTTTGCTGCGTCACCAGCTGCCTGGTAGCCGCCGTTGCTGGAGAAGGAGCGAGAGAGAGAGAGAGAGAGAGCGCGCGCACGCGCGCGGGGCATTGTGGGTAACAGGCCTTTCAGCCCCGAGGACGAGCCGCCGCCGCTCCTAACGCCGCCGCCGCTCCCATCGCCACCCTGCCACCACCTCGTCCTAGCCGGGAGACCTTCAGTCCCGCCTTCGTTTTTTCCGGTCCGAGTCCTTTGGAGAGACGGAGAAAGAGGAAGGAGCACGAGTAGGAGCCGCCGTCGCTGCTAACATCGCTCGCCATGTGAGTGAGTGAGGCGGGCCGGGAACGGTCGAAGTGGCTTCGGATGGTCCCTGGCGTGTGGCAGCCCGATGGATGAATGTGTCTTATCTGGAAATGGCGAAAACCTTTCCCTCAGAGACCCACCCGTGCCTTTTATTGAGCCTAATCTGGCAGGGGAGCGGGTGTGTGGACCGTAGTATTTCATGGTGGAGCGGTGAGAGGAAGGCGGCCTAACGCGGGGTTTGCTCTGGCATGTGGTGCGGGTTTCCCCCCTTCTGTTACCCGGGCGTTGCTTCTTTAAATCGATAGGAGAAGAGTGCCTCTGTGCACGTGCGGAGCGCACTTTTTTCGCTACTGCCTCGGAAGACCTCGCCACCGTCGTCTGCTCCAGCTTAAGCCAACCGACCTCTTCTGTCCCCTTTCCTTTAATCTGTACCGAAATTACCGTCTCAGGTGGTTTCTTGCTGAAGCGGTCAAAATCCTTGGGAAGGCGGCGATCTAAAAACTGGTTGTGTTATATAATACCTGGTATAGAAGAACTAAACAGCATGTGCCAGGCGAAATTGTGAGGGAAATCGTTACTTGTCTAAACGGGGGTGAGGAGTTACTAGCAGGGAAGAGAGCTGTAAAGCAGCTTTTATTTTAGGAGCTAAGAGAAGCAAGGTCATACAGGAGACTAGATTTCTGTGAAGGGAGGGAATAATGCAGCTAAGGCGATCAAAATGTGAATGAAATAGCGTCGAGTTCTTGCGGTTTACTGGGATGGGTTCGAACATAAGTGGTTTTTTTTCTCCCACAGTATTCCTTGTTGCACTGAAGTATGTTTAAATATGGGAATAAGACTTGTGGGCTTGTAAAAGGAAGAATAATGGAGATCAGGCTGAAGAACGTGCTGGTACATACTGTACTAAAGGGTGGGGGGACTCCCATGAGCAATAGTGAAAGAGAAAACCAAAGGCAAATCCAATTTACTCTTGCCTGGAGTGGTAATGGGTAGGTTTAGAAGAAATGAGAATACTTGGGGATGAATACTTGGGGATGAGTTGCAGTGCTGGTAACAATAATCTCAAAGTCAATTGTGAATCCATTTTTGAATGAGCTTTCTTGCTCTGGGAACAGTTTATTCTGACATAAGATGAAAATCTACCTAACCATTTAAGATTAATTAGAAAGGTTCCGAGGGCTTGCCAATATAAGAATTTATGTTTTGCTCAGGTTACTGGCTAGTTAACCTTGGTTTATTTCAAAGTTAAATAGAATCAAATCTATTTACTACTAAATATGTGTGTGTTTGAGTCTGTTGATTCCAGGTGACTGGACCACTGAGATGAACCAGAATTGTATGCTAGATGGGAAAGTCAGAAATCCTGGAAAAAGACAATTGCAGAGAATTTGTATCATCCTCCCAAGAAAATTACATAGATATGTTCATGGAGTCATCAAGAACTATTCTATAACTGAAGATTTAATCTTAATATCTTGAAGTTATATTACAGTTTTGATTTTGCCTAAGGGTTTGCTTTAACAATTTTATTATTTGGATGCAACCATTTTCATTTTTTTCTGTGGGTGTAAAAGGGGAGACCTCACCTTACAAATGCTCTCAATGAATTTATTTTCTAATCATAGGATAGTAGTTGTATTCCAAACTGAAAGTGGATTTCAGTTTTGCATAAAACAGGGAAGCAAAATTCTGGGAGAGAATGCATGGTGTCGATGATGAAAACTTTTACCAAGAACAGAAACAATTCTGATAGACTCCAGATTAAAAGTCCACATTGGACTGCTCCCTTGTTTGCTTGTTACCAAACTAGTGTGGAAAGAGCAGTTGCTCTGCATTAATGATTTAGGAAGATTTAGAAATGTCCTCTTTAAATATCAGTATTGGCACATGTTTTGGGGCTGAATACTTTTTTGAGAGGAGTGAAAACTTTTGTATTTATAATATATTGCTGTTGCTTGATTGAGGAATGAAGTTCAGCTCAATCAAGCCAGAAAGAATGACATTTGACAAATTTATACTGACAAGAATGCAAAATGCTGCTTGTTGTGCAGTTATAATATGCAGTTAACCATAATGTTTTAAAATGGTTCTGAAATTGTACCTGGAAGTTCTAAGAGATTGAAGCACTTTGGCTTAGTACAGTTCGTAGTGGTCTTGACCATTTTTTTGCTGTTTGGATTACTCTGAGATAAGATGATGATTAATATAAGAAATTTTATTGGTCTCTGGTGAAAACAGGATCTACAGCCACATCATGTTGCTTACTACAGTTACTCTTTGAGTTACAAGTTAATTTAGTGACCATTTGAAGTTACAGTTGCTCTGAAAAAAGTTACTTATGACCATTGGCAACTGACTCATATTTATGACACTTGCAGTGTCCTGGGGTCATGTGGTCATCTTTTGTGATCTGATAGTCAATTGGGAAGCCAGTTTCTATTAATAACTGAACAACTGCAGTGATTCACTTAACAACTGTGGCAGGAAAGGTAGTAAAATGAGGCACACCTTACTTAACAAATGTTTCACTTAGTAACAAAGTTAGAGGTCAATTGTAGTTGTAAACAATTACCTGTATTGTTTAAACATCTGTGTCTACAAGGTTATATATTCCTACTGTCTCTTCCCTGAAAATGTCTCGATTCAGTTATCCTCCTAAGTGTGAAATTCACCTCTCAGAATTCTTATTAATATCCATGCTGAAATAGGACTTCTGGAAATTGAAGTTCAAGGGAGACCAGGTTGAAAAAGGCTGTGCATTATTCACTTTCTGGTTTGATAAACCAGTACATAATATATTCGAGTCATTCTGTATAAACTGTATAAACTTTTGTCTTCAAATAGAACTGGAAGCCATTTTCAAACTAGCCTTCAATTATGTTTTATGGGTAAGATGTTACGTAAACTGGTTAGTGTGATTTAGATGTAGAGACAGATTATATACCATATCAAGAGATGAACTATTCATTTGGGGCTAACACTGCAGCCCATACGTAGGTTTTATATTAGTTATGCTTACACACTTAAAATCTCTCTTAAAGATAAATTGCCATAATTGATAATTGAAATTACCAACAACTGAGTTCTATTGAAGACTTTTTATAGGGATCTGGAGTCTTTAATGGAAAACACATTAAATTGTTAGTTGCTGTCCTATAATGCTGTTAGGAACATAGTTTAGAAATAGGGTGCTCCTGCAGTGTGGTACATACTTGGGGCTTTACGAACATGGAGTTTCTGTGACAAAATAACATCCAATGTTAAATATGTCAAAAGTTGAAAATGCATAGCCAGTAAGGAAAATGGAAACATGCTATAGTTTCACACATTCCCTTCCCTAATTCATATGCATCACAACTTTAAAATTTTATAGCTAACAATATTTGCTGCTAGGTATTCTAGAATGTAATAGTAACCCTGTATATAGCAATTCAAATGATAATTTAGGATGGTGAGAACTTAGTACTTTATAAAAGGGCATTTTTGTCATATAAGAAGTTGAAAGTATGAGATTAGGAGGAAAATAGTATATTTCAGTAATCCTTAACACTTCTTACATTTAAAGTATTGTTCTTAAAACATAAGATGAAAAGTAACCATTCACTTATTTAAGGTTTAACTATGGATGACACCTATTTCTTGCCATTTGTTTTTATATAAGATTGTTGCTTGGCAGTTTGTTAAAATCTTCCTGTAACTGAATTTCTACAGACCAAATTTAATTTTCTGTTTTATTCCATGCAAAATTTGTGTCCTTGTTGTAATGATCACCTAGTATTCTTCACCCTGCTGAATGCAAGTCCAAGCATCTAAAACTTGTTTCTTAGCTACTATATATACAGTCTGGTGCTTTAAAGTCCAGGAAATGAGCTCAGTATATTCTTTGTATTATTATTTTGTGGTTAGATTTGTTAAATTGAATCTTGAGGAGACAATAGGTAAAGTGTTTCCTAAACTATGTAAAGTATAAACCAAAATAATTCATTTCTGGCACAATGTTGTTGAATTTGAATAGCAGCACATACATTTCTGGAACTTGGTTAATACTGTTATATCAAATTCTATGTTTACCATGTACATCAATATCTACAGTAGGTTTGATTGTTTTGTATTTTTAAATCTCATTTGAGTGCTTAAAATACTTCATATAAGAAAGTCATTTTGAACTATTTTGGAAAGTCCTTTCACTGAAGTATATCAGTAATGTTAGATAAGCTTTCAGAAAAAGAAATGGTATTAATGATCTTCCTTGCAGTATAAGTAATCCTTGACTTAACAACAGTTCATTTAATGAGTGTTCAAAGTTACGATGATACTGGAAAAAAGTGACTTATGACCATTTTTCACACAACCATTGCAGCATCACCATGGTCACATGATTAAAATTCAGACCCTTGGCAACTGACTCATTTATGATGACTACAGTAGGTCATGAGATCACCTTTTGCAATCTGACAAAGTCAATGGGGGAGCCAGGTTCATTTTACAACCATGTTACTAACTTGCCAACTGCAATGAGTCACTTAACAAATGTGGCAAGAAAGGTTGTAAATTGGGCAAAATTCTCTTAACAGATGTCTCACTCAGCAACATAAATTTTGGGCTCAATTATGATTGTAAGTCGAGGACTACATGTATAAATCTATAAGAAAATTGGGTTCTGTATGGATCCTATACAATGGCAGTTGGCCTCACCACTCGGGAAAAAATCCATATACTTTGACAACCCATAGCAGATGTCAGAAACTAATACATTGCACAAATAATTTCAGTGAGAAAAGGGGTAAAGGAAATTAAATAATAATTGCATGATGCTGATGTCAAAAAACAAATAGTTTAATTTTATATCTATGAGCATCAGTGGTGGGATTCAATTTTTTTTACTACCAATTCTGTGAGCGTGGCTATGCAGTCATGTGACTGGGAGGCTACACCACCCCCCCCCGCGCCCGGTTTTTTACCTAAAGCCACCCTAAAGCCTCTTGGCAGCCAAATAGGGGAGTGGGAGGAGGTAGTGCACCCCCCTGTGCCCCATTTTTGGCTTAGAAAACCTCCTTTGGCAGGCAAATAGGGGCCCGTGGAGACTCCTGGGAGGGGAGGGACCAATCAGAGGTATTTGCCGGTTCGCCGAACCAATCAAAATGATCGCTACCGGTTCTTCCAGTCCTGTCAGAACTGGCTAAATACCACCTCTCATGAGCATCATATATTTCTTTAAGCTAACTGTCCATTGTAATCTGAAAGGCTCTAGTTTTTATAGTATAAAATCTGTGTCAAAATATGAAGGTGTACCTTGTAATATTGAAAATTACATATTATGCCAAATATTTTTAGTACTTTTTTGAGATAGAATTGACGACTTTTATTATTCGGGAAATTATATTGTGCTTCTACCTGACTACAATTCATAAACAAGGCAGGATTTCTTAAAGATAAGTTTACTTGATGATCAAGGGAAGTATATTGCTTATCTCTGAAGGTAGCAGTAGATTGAAAGATTAGGTTTATATAACCTGAAACATTAAAACTCCTACCAATACTCTTAAGCCCAATTTGAATTGACTTAAATTCTTAGTAATTTAACATAAAAATATGCCTTTTTTCAATACCAGTAGTACTTATATACCACTTTACAGTGCTTTACAGCCTTCTCTAAGCAGTTTACAGAGTCAGCATATTGCCCCCAACAATCTGGATCCTCATTTAACCGACCTCAATCCAATTGTTTTTTGAGGTCTTAAGTATTTTTCCCCATTTATAATTATGTTAACATGCTCTTAAGGCTTAAATGCATTCTACAGTCATTTTTTCAAAACTGAATCCTAGTTAAAATGAGAATCATTAATAAAACTTTTTAGAATTACAGTTATATTTTAAAAACTGCTTTACTAGAACAGTGAGGCTAAATGGACAAATAGGTTGTATAGTTTTGTAAAATATAAATTATTACAGAGCTAAATATTTGAAAAACCTGAAGGGAGCATTGTTCTTCCAAATTTGCCCCAATTCTGAGGATGGCTAAAAGCAGCAAAAACCTATGTGGATTTCAGCAATTAAGCTACAATTGCTGAAAATTCTACCATTCACTATTCTCCCTATTGGTTCTTTCTGCTAAATGAACAAAAATTAATGAGGAGGCAAACATTTACCTTTTATATCCGAGATTGAACTTTCACTAGTTTTTCCCTTCCCAAACCAGGAATTAGAAATCGAATCCAAATGTAATTTCAGTCTAGTTTGTAGGGCACAACAGTTGCAAAAATTCAGACATAATGGAAAGTTTTTGCCTCCTCCTGAAAAGAAATAAGTGACTGGGCAACCTGGAGCAACCCAGTTCTTACGAACACTAAAGCAAAAAGTTTACAGTAATTCTAGATTATTGCTCTGTACATAATTCTGTGTAAAAAAACAACCCTAAAATCGAAATAGCCTTTTAAAAAAAAAAAGTCCTCATTTTTTGAAGACCATTCTGGAATTTAACAAAGTTTGTTTTTAAATATGGAAATTCCAGATTCAAGAATCCTTCCAGAAAAAGGAAATGCACCATTGGTGTTAAGGTATGATTGTCCTTTTAGTAATTGCACCTCAGAGTCAATATGAAGAATTCAACTTGGTGCAAAATAATCAGTAAAAGAAGATCCAATGGTGCATAGCTGCATGCTGCCTTTTGATGCTTATTGCTTTGATTGCAGAAATTCTCTTGATATGCTGTCTTTGTTTATATCAAAACCATGGCAACAAAACTTGACTATATGCTATGCCATGAGCAACAGTTGTTAAGCATTTCTGATATAGTTTTGCCTCCTATTCACAATATTCAGTATGTGATGATATAATTGGTCCTGGGTAAAAGTTAGGATCCCATTTTGAGTCCTTTATGAACATAACAGTAATCCACTCTTAAAAGAATTTGCTTATGTGTTCTTAGAGCTAGTACTTTAATGGAAGGATTGTCCAAATCATTGCCATGCATTTGCTTTAATGTGGAATCAAGAGGCTTTATTATCTTAATATGAATCACAATAGCATAAATGTGAAGGAATGCTTCAACTCTCACTAGCAGTAACTCAGTAAGAATTGTGCTGTAGTTCTGTAGCACTCTCATTTGGAGTTTCCCTGAATCAGGAATATGAAGATATGTGGAGTTTCTGGTGCTCTTTGATCTTGGCTGTTTTCTTGTATTTCATTATCCCACTAGGTAACATCATCAGTGCTGAGGAGTGTGGGATTTGCTCCTTGCTTATAGAAAGTTGCTTGCCCAGTTGGTAAGACTGGTTTTCACTTCGGTAGAATACACTATTCTGTTTTATTGTCTGGTGGTGTTGGCTGCTGCAAATACTGTGTTCTGGTCTTTTTGATTCTGCCTTAGCTTTTTAAATATTACCTCTTGAATAGTGTGTAAATATAGTTTATATATATCGTTAACAAGCCATTGAGGTATGTTCAGCCGTCAATAGACACATTGGAATAAATCACATCCACACACCAAACAGACAACAAAAAGCTTAGAATGGTTAACTAGTTGGGTAATGAAACATCTGCAAGGAAACAACCAAGTGCCAAGAGCACCAAGTGACTCCACAGTTCAACCCTGAACTACATGTACTCTCTTTTATTGGATATGATGTTTATAATAAAAAAAATTCTACCGTACCTATAGTTTAGAAGTTAATGTTTGCTGTTTGCCACTTAGTATAAATTGGGCTATAGATTCTTGTATCTCCTAAATACTGAAAAATTTAAAGTTACTGAGTATATTCCTAGCATTATAAGAATATCTGTAGCAAACCTGAACTAGAATTCTAGAACTACGAGAGAAGAGTATTTTGGAGCTTATCATTTCTCGCTTAATTTTATTCCTCTTCTATTTAGAAAAGTTTCTTATACTTGAGAAATCATTAACTTATACTATACTTAGCTGTTAAAAAGATCAGATTTCTAAACATGCTGATACCTTCAGTACTAGATTTAAAAAATGTGCTTCCCTCCTCCCCAACATCTACCTGATAACTTATTATTTAACTACCAAACTTTGGAAATTAAATTGTACCTATAATAAATATGGCAAAAATAGATGGTTATAAATTAAGGATAAGTTGAAGTCTTCATTTCAGTTTCCATTTTTTTTAATGCAGTGGTCCGCAGCCCACATGGAATTGGACCGTGCAAATGAGCAAAGCTCTATACACCCTTGGGAATATAGGCAGCGTATGACGCCAAGTTCCCCCAGTCCACAGAAAAAATGCCCTCCACAGAACAGTTCCCTGGTGCCCAAAAGGTTGGGGACTGCTGTTTGAATGCAAGCCCCAATATTCAACAATCTAGAGACAAAAGAAGAATGGAGGATGCAGTAGACAAGCTTGTGGTTAATGAACAAACTTTTTTTCTGGTTTCAGTATTAATATTTCCATCTACATAATTCCAGTTTTTATATTTTAATGGTTTGACTTAGAGGGATCAACTACAAATGGTTCAAATACATGTATAGATTTGGGCCTACATTTAGGCTTGACCTTAAAGCAGTTTTTAAAAAAGAAAAACATGCCCCTCTATTGCTGTTATTGCATTTAGCCAAAGCTGAAAGGGAGGCCTAATTGACAGTCAGTTTAGTCCAGTCCCAAACTGTAAGTTTCCATAATTGTATACTCTAGAAAACTAAAACAGAGGATTTCTAAGCGGTCTTAATTTCATGGAAAAAATAGAAGGGCAACAACAAACATTAGGGCTGTATGAAACAACTAATCTGAGAAAATGAAAAATAAGTTACATTAGCAACCAATATTTTATTGTATTATTGTATGTCAGATGGTTGTTGGATAATAGTATTAATATATTTCTCAAATTATTTTTAGGCAGCCTGCTTCAGCAAAGTGGTATGACCGAAGGGATTATGTCTTTATTGAATTTTGTGTTGAAGACAGTAAAGATGTTAATGTAAAATTTGAGAAAGCCAGACTTATATTCACGTAAGTAAATAATTTTATTTCATTAATGAACAGCATTGATTTGAAAAAATTGGCTCTTTGGTTGATATTGAGAGTACTTGGTTTTTACTTTCTTGCAGTTGTCTTGGAGGAAATGATAACTACAAACATTCAAATGAAATTGATCTTTATAATTCCATTGATCCAAACGTAAGTTCCTTTCTTAATTATATACTTAGTTTTAACATGTCAGAAACACTGCTGTAACATTTTAGATGGCCAAGGCTGTGATTATGTAGAAATGTTAAGCTGCCAAATTCTCATCCTTATTCTTTATTCTCATTTATTTGTATAATGCCAATTTTTTTAAAAAGCTCATTATATATACCTGCTTTTTTTGTAAAATTCCTAGAAATGTGTTACCACATGGAATTGTGCATACCGTATTTTTCGGAGTATAAGACACACCTTTTTCCTCCCTAAAAGAGGATGAAAATCTGGGTGCGTCTTATAGTCCGAATGTTGAATATAGGAGGTTGAAAATGCGAGCTACAGAGGCCTCAGGAGGCCAAAAATCAGGCCGTTTTTGCTCGTGTTTTTTTTTCATTCT
>JANHGC010009072.1:146121-166450 GCA_027560395.1 Boaedon fuliginosus
AGGAAGGACGGAAGGAAGGAAGGAAGGAAGGAAGGAAGGAAGGAAGGAAGGAAGGAAAAGGAAGGAAGGAAGATGGCAGTCCAATGAAAAATTACCCAGGCAATGCTAGGTAACCAACTAGTCCTAATATACAGGTAGTCCTCAACTTGCAACAGTTCATTTAGTGACTGTTGAAAGTTGTGACACTGAAAAAAATGACTTATGACTGTTGCAGCATTGCCATGGTCACATGATCAAAATTCAGAGCTTGGCAACTGACTCATTTATGAAGGTTGCAGTGTCCCAGGTTCATGTGATCATTGCGACCTTCTGACTAGCAAAGTCGATGGGGAAGCAGATTCACTTAACTGTGAACCCTAATAACTGCATTGATGCACTTAACTGGCAAGGAAGGTCATAAAATGGGGCAAAGCTCACTTAATAAATGTCTCATTCAGCAACAGAAATTTTGGACTCAGTTGTGGTTGTATGGCGAGGACTACCTATATTGTATAATAATAATAAATAGCTGTCTCAAGCTCTAAATCAGCCAGCCTAACCCATTTTGAAAAAAGTAGTCATAGAATCCAGTCAATGGAAAGTAAATTACATAACCTCAATACAGGTTAAAAAAAAGAACTTGCCTAATGACAATTCCACAGTGATATTCTTCAGTCTTGGATATATTTTACAGCATTTTAGAAATTACAAAAAGGGCATGGAAATATATATATAAAGTCCACCTAGTAGAACAAACCAGTTTAAATCAACAATGCACCCTGAGACTCAGCATCAATAATATAAAAGAATGTACAGAAAGTACATGTTAACAAAGCTCAACAAATCAACCAGCCCAAAGCATTTGCATTTACACAACCTTAAAGTAGTATGTATTTATGTTTGAATATAGGATATTACCTGCCTGGGAAATAAACCACAGCACAATATATGAAACACCTGTGCTTTGTTTCAACCTCAGAACATTTGAAACAATTGTTTTGAGATTAGAACATTTATCAGTTATTATACAACTGTCCTATATATGTTTATTCCATGTCTTTTAAAAGCAGTCACATGTGCAAACTCATTTCTTGCACGTTCCATGGAGCATATTCAACATTTCATTCTCTTAAGAAAGTGATTGGGTGGTCTTTGCTCTAATTCTTCCTTTCCTTACTTGTTGAACATATTTGTAAGTATAAATGTTGGTGCAGCTGTTGACGCAGCCCTATTAATACTGCTTTTCTCATCAGATTGAAATTATAAATAATAGGGAATTACAGGACAATGGGGAAGGCATTAATGAAGAGAAGACTTTTATATCATTGGTGATCAATTTGGAATGGTGGGGGAAACCTAGTCCAGTTTTATGCCGATAGGCTTGCTCTAGTCAGCAAAGTGATTTTGGTGATTTTGTTTCCTTTTCCTCTTAGTTTTCTTAAGGATGGAAAACTATCAGTAGAAGAGAGGCAATTAAGCATTTTTTACATTTGAAGGTTCCTAAACTTTTCACATTATTTAACCTGCTCACTTGATTACAAGGAGCCTGAATTAAATGTTTACTTTCTATATCCATAGCTCAATTGGCTTAGTGTGGATTTTAACAACTGGAAAGATTGGGAAGATGATTCTGATGAAGATATGTCCAATTTTGATCGCTTTTCTGAAGTAAGTGGAATATTTTATATAAAAATAATGCTGACAACATGGTCCCAATGAGTGCTGGATTGATTATAATGCTATTGCAGAACATTTATATATTTGTAACACAGAAGGTTTTTCTTTAAAAAAAATAAGGCTGAAGTGATCTTATGAAATTTCACATAAGATTGTCAGTTTTACAAGATCCCATTTTTATGTGAGAGAGATTTTAGTTGTTTATGTATACAATCATGGGATATTCTGTGATAGTGATTGGAAGCTGAAAAGGGTTTCAATGCTTTAGGATGGCTTAATTGGTACTAAGTGCTATTGTTGATGGTAAAATTTAATTCTTGGTATAAAAAGGAACAAATCTTCCTTTAGGTTGCTCAGGTCCAAAATAACAATATGAAACCTTATTGAATATTATATTTCTTTTGTAATTAGATGATGAACAACATGGGTGGTGATGAAGATGTAGATTTGCCAGAAGTAGATGGAGCAGATGATGTGAGTTGCTTTCTATAAGGCATATTTCACCTGAAATATTAACCATGAATGTTGATAACGCCATGTAAACTTGTATAGTAATTTCTGTGGACATACTAGAAAATTCTTTTGGAAATGTCTACATGAACTTAATTTGAAACAAAGATGATATTCACACATTTTGCTATATTAAATTTGATGTTAAAAATGCCTTGCATATTTAAGCGTGTTTTGTTTTGGGCCTGAAAGATTCCATAAAGACTTGACTTCAGAGGTCAAGAATAATTTTTATATCTACTGCTCTATGGCTTTAAAGCAGTACATTGAATTTATTTGTTTAACTTTGTCTTTTTTTGTTACAGGATTCACCAGATAGTGATGATGAAAGTAAGTTGATAGTTTTAGGACATTCATTTGCTGTATTACACTTTTTGTAAAATTGAGATGTTGAAAATGTTAATAATTACTGGTTTGTAGCTCCCATACCTCATCCTTTCCATTTCAACAAAGGATAGTTAATTAATGTTGCTGTTGTAGGTAACTTTCTTTTTAAAAAATTTCCTTTGTACAGTGAATATAAAAAGTTTACACACCCCTATTAAATGTCAGGTTTTTGTGTTGTAAAAAAATCAGATCAAGATAAATCACTTCAGAATTTTTCCACCTTTAAAATAACATAGAAGTGGTACAATTCAATTGCAAAACAAATTTCCTTTTAGGGGGAAAAATAACAATAAAAACATACAATAACATGGTTGCATAAGTATGTGTAGGGATGTGTCTGTGTGTAGAATTAACCAATCACATTCAAACTAATATTAAATAGTAATCAGTACACACCTGCATCAATTGAAATGATCAAGCCCATATAAAGTTCAGCCTGTTTTAGTAGGATTATTCTGACATTTACTCAATTGTCTCGGGGATCTCCTTGTAGAAAGGTATCAGGAAAGAAATTGCCAAGGCCAAGAAACACAGTGAAAACAGTCATCAAGGAGAGAAAATATAGCATAACAGTGACATTACCAAGGATTGGATGTTATTCCAAAATTTACGAAAAAGCAAGAAAAGTCGTTCAAGAGGCCTACAGCAACATTATTTATTTATGTATTTATTTATTATTTATTTATTTATATTTATACCCCGTCTCATAGTTTAAGAGTGCACAGTTATGCAACCACATTATTGTTTATTTTAATGTTATTTTCCCCTTAAAAATAAGTGCAGCTTATTTGTTTGTATAGCTTATATGCTCTATTAATTGTACAGCTTGTAGGCCATATTAAAGGTAGAAAAATGCTGAAGTGATGGATCTTGGTCTGATTTTTTTACATCTCAAAAATCTGGCAATTTTAACAGGCATGTAAACTTAATATCCACTGTATATAAGGCAACTAATGTATCAAGTACTTTTTTAACCTATTTTAAATGCTCAGTCTACAGTTGAGATAGATTTTGCACATGGTTTAGTGATTCGACACCTATAAATCTCAGCAGGTGATGGGATTTAGGATTTAGAGTACATTAGATTGGAGAAGACCACTTTGGGAAATGAAATCCAAGTTATTCAGGGCTTTTTAGATTAATGACCAATATTTTGAAAACCAAATAGTGGCAAATAAGCTGAGAAGTAATATACTTTTAGTTGGTTTATCACTGTAGCTTTGAATTCCTTAGCACTGATCCAGGTGCCAGTAATTTTAAGCAGGAAAGTTGAGGAAGGAAATCTGTTTTTAGTAAGAAAATACTATCTAATCAGTTTTTATTTAAACATAATATTTATTTTTATTCTTGTTAATTAAACTTCTATGTTGCATATCTCACTGATAAAATGACTCTAGGTGTGCATAGAAATAATTTCTATTGCTGAGGTCTACTTGGTTACAAATCCTTAAGTGCTGCAATCAATTACTGTCAGTTTTCCTCTGGCTATTGACAGTTCGTGGGTAGAGATAGTACTTAAGGCTTACATTCTACATCATCCTTGTTCACTATGGTACCTTATGTAGGGTTTGAGTGGATATCAGTACATCTACCAGGTTAGAAAAGGTTGTTTACATAATACTCACTTGTTTGAAGTGAATCTTTTTCACCTCCTATATTTTTCCTTCTTTATTTACATGTTTAGTGAGTTCCTTTCCTTATAACATGATAATACTCTCTAGTATCCAAATAGTAGAATTCTCTTTTAAAAAGCTAACTGCTCTTCCCCCAATATTTAACATGGGGTTGGCTTTCTTTTTTCAAGTTGTGGTTTAGTGGAGGGGATACCATAAATTACATAAAACCTTTTGAGTTTGTTGGAGTTATATATTGCCTATGTAAAATGTAAAGACTGCCTTTGGTTTTTAGGTAACCTCTCTCGTATTTGCATACCAATCTATTCCCTGGCCCTCAGTCCTGTGGAATAAGACTGCTGGAGGAATGGGAAAGGATTAGTGTGTCTTGCACTGTGATTGGAAAATGTAAAACATAGTGGGAAATCACCATTATATATCCAGATCTTAGCATATTTGGGAAAGAATGTATGGATAGTCATTGACTTAACGACTATAATTGAAACCATAATTTCAGTCAGAAATTGTGTCAGTCATAAAGTGGGTCACTGTGTGACTGCCTGATTTTACAGCAGTCATTAAGAGAATGCAACAATTGTTAATCAAATACCATATGTAACATGAACTCATTCTTCATGGTGAGATGCTTTTTGCTGGAAAATGGAAGTAAATGGGCACAAAAGTGGTCTGGGCGCCCATAACACAGTCATGTGACCATGGGGTGGGGTAGACATGGAAATGTTGATTCTGGCTTATAAATCCCTTTTTTGGGGTCAATTGGAATTTCAGACAGTTGCTAAGTGACCAGACACCAGTTGAGGATTACCTGTGTGCAACGAGACATATTCTCATTAAGGGTACCAGTAGTAATCCAGATATCTGTGGAGTGCTTTAGTTTAACTATGAAATGGTATATTGTCATATTTTTGGAGATTTTAAGTTGATTTTAAGATGTTTTTCTTGACAATAATTAGACCATTGCTATAAACAACAATCAATATCTTTTTCTCTCTCTCTCTT
The DNA here is from genome assembly GCA_027560395.1 of Boaedon fuliginosus. Lineage (NCBI taxonomy): Eukaryota > Metazoa > Chordata > Lepidosauria > Squamata > Lamprophiidae > Boaedon > Boaedon fuliginosus. The sequence goes on from JANHGC010009072.1 coordinate 151,308, forward strand.
TTTTCCCCTTTAGAAATGCCAGACCTGGAATAAAAGAAACTGACAAATGTTGAGGTTTGGGGAAAGACTTCATCACAACATTTCACTATTGAGATAAGAATTCCTGAGTTGATAGCTCTAAAGACAGAAAATGCATCCTTTAATTCATCTTCAACCTGTTTTAAGCAGCTTCATTGATTGGTGCATACCATTGTTCAGGGCAGTCTTAAGCTACATGAGGCAATAATGTTAGCATGAAAGGTTTCCAGACTTCCAAAAAAAGGAACAACAAAAACCCAATCACACAAATATTTGAGGTATAGGCAGTCAAATCAGTTGCAATAAAAGGGTTTATAAGGCCTCTTTGCCTCATCGTAAGATGTTACAATGGGTAAACTCAATTTACATGAAGTGGTAAATGTATACTTTTCCCCCTTACATTGTGGACTGCAGACAACTCAAGTTTCCGATTTTGTAGCTGGAACAAAACTGGCTGAAGCAGTGTTCTAATTGGCTTTGGAAATTTAAGCTGGTAAAGTGCTGTACCTCCAGGGGTGTCTTCAGGGTATGTTCCACTAAAGTTTAATGCTTTTCACTTTGTTGTATTTAATCACTAGTTAGTGTTCAAGATATCCTAGCTAAAACTAGCAACCCCTTTAAAACTTAAAATGGGTGAAACGTGTACACTTGGTTGTTTGATTCTCAAAGCTCATGAATCTCTTGCTATGGAGATGGGAGTCTGTACATTGTTGCTTATCAATCTGTACATTTAGACCAAATTGTATTTGCACTGTTGGTATGGAAGCGAGTGACAAAATGTTAATACACTATTGGATCTTTTGTTTTTGACCAGCTTATAAGCCTGAAAACCTCAATTTGTGTTCAAAGCAGTGGGGATTTTTTAATGTCTACATTATTTCTAATAAACTGTTGAAGACTTCATGACTGTCAACTGTCTGGCTGGCTGTAACTTCATGTATTCTTACTATTTGTTGAAATGAAGTACTTTTATTTCGAGTTTGGGATAATATAGGATTGTTCAAGCTGTTTGAAGGAGGGGTGGAATTAATATTCCCAAATGATTCCCCTTAAAAAAATTGGACTTGTAAGTTTTGAATACTGACAGCAATTTAAAAGAAGTGTTGTAATTTGATTAAAATAAAAACGGTCGTCCCTTAAAATGTTGAGCTGCTGCATTTCACACCTGATTTATGCAATACTTATTTTTTAAAATGAGCATATGTGATTGCAGTTTGACCCACAAGAATTTACAGAAGAATATTGAATATAGACTCTAATTCTGAACAGAGAAGCATTTCTAAATGTGTGTTTCAATGCACTCTGCCACAGGATCTTGTCATATGCTGTTCTCAGTTCCATATTTCGGTTAATGTATTTGGTGTTTTCAGTTAAACTGTAATCTTATGTGCATTTTATGGAGGTCAAACGAAGGTATTTGGAATAAAATTACTTGGAAATCAAGGGGGAAATCCTGTCTTTTCAGCTAAATTTGTTTTCATTTCATAGTCAGTCTTGAATGTAGAGTTGGCACAAGTCATCTCTCTGCTTGACAAGCTGGCAAATAAAATCCTAGCCTGGACAAACATCCTTCCATTTCAGCACTAACAGGTTAGGCAAGAAACTTTTAACTGTAATTTAAACTAAGAATTGAAGAAGCTGTAAAATTAAATTATGGATTGGGGTGGTTTATATTATTTTAATTTTTAGGTTAGTCAAGTCAGTGTTTCGCTGAACTTAATTTGTGGGATAAACAGCCTGCATGTACTGGCAAAAAAAATATTTCACATCTCATTTGGGTAGCTACCATACAAGCAGAGCTTATAAGTGGTATAATTTATAAATTGTTAACTGCTATGACTTCCATGAGAGCATATTCAGTAACATCTTTGCTTTTATTCTCTGAATCAACAAATTCTAAGGACTTCATAGTGTGCACTATAATTGTTCAGTGTTGATACAACAAAGGTACTGTATACTTTAGATCTGATCTGAATTTCTCAGAAATAGACCTCCTTTGTCATGATCATCTAGCAAAATCATGAAATCTCTTGTTGCAGATCTGGCTGTTCAAGGGGAGTATAAAAACTTGTTTTCTGTTGAATTACAAATTCCTTTAACTGCTGAATTCCCATCCAGCTCATCTTCCCTTCTAAGTACTAACCCAAAACCCCAACAGTCATAGTTGGAACTCTACCCGCTCTGAGCTGTCTCTAAAAATAGTTGCTATGAGGAATGTTCATTCAAAATGGATTACATTATCATAGCCAATTTCAAAGCAGTTGTTTCATTTAAAATCTAATTATTTTAACCAAAAGCTAACCAGAAGTTGCAGCTTGATCAGCAAAATACAAAGCACTCCCTTAAACCCAGACTTCACCTTCTGACTCAGAATTTTCCCCAGCTCTGTGTATTCCTAGGACATATCAATTCAGCCCGCTCACTTCTCTCTTGGGGTTATTGACTAGCACTTACTCTCACGCACACCTATAGTGTCAGTGCTGTAACCCAAGTATAAAAAAAAAACCACACCTGTCCATATCTTTATCATGCCTCCCTAATACCACTCACTGTTAAACACCTGACTTTCTGAGATTCCTTCTACTACCAGTCTGTCTCTCACTTCCTGTAGTCTACAAATATCTAAAAGAGATGGTAATAATAATGATCCCAGCTGTATTCTACATCCATCAAAGGGATGGCCAAAGTAGGGCTTTTATCTCTCTGGACACAGCCTCCCTATAGATGCTACCAGAAGAGGCATTTGGAGAAGAAAGATGGTATTGTTATGATGTCATGCAAACGCTATCGCTTAATACATGGGTGTCAAACTTGTGGCATCATGCAGTCATGTGATGTATCATGACGTTTCCCCCCCTTTCGCGGAGCTAGGGTAGGCGTGGCCTGTGCATGACGCGTCCAGCCCGCAGGCCGCCAGTTTGACACCCCTGATCTAATATATTTGGATAAGTCATACTGTAAATCCAGTTTTTGCAGTATTTTGACAGTATTTGTTGTAGTATTAGAGCTACAAGAGCTCTTAGGGAAAGCTAGTTCTTAATGGTCACAAATAAGTAGCCTGCTAACACGGTTGGACCAGGACCAGATTGAAAGTTTACCTCCCACCCAACAGAACTTGGCTTCAGTTTGGAATGAAACATCTGAACAGGTATCGGTTTGCATATGGTACATGACAATTGCTGGAATTCTTTCAAATGATTTCAGAGTTCTGTTACAATTTTTTTTTTCATTTGCATTCCTTATATCTTGAGAAATATATCTTAACTGTTTTCCCTTTTTAAGGAAGGCCTGACACCTTCCCCTTTGGGAAGGATTTGGCTCCAATCTTTCTGGTGGAGGGCAACGGACATGGAAGGTCTGATAAATATGACACTCTGTCATTTGTTAGCTGCATGCTACACTACCAGAAACACTCATGTAAATCTATTGAATCGCTTAACAAAATTCTACTTCCAAATAAACACACATAATTTTGGATTTGTCAGCCACACCCGGATATCAACTGTACAGGAAAACTAGAAGGCTACTTTTGAGATTGTCTACAGTAGCAGAATCTTGCAGAATCCTATCCCGTTTTGAATCTGAAGTGTCCACCTGAGCTAATTCCAAACATTTCCTTCCTTCTTAGGGCTTAAAAAAAAATTCAGCTTCCTTTGCTTTGGTAATGGCTCTTGCATATTTCCATCAATGTCATCTTTCTTATTCTCTACAGGATTGCACATATTAACAAGTTTTTAAAAAGCAATAGTAAAGGACATACAGTACCCCCAGTGGTGCTCAGTCACAATATTATGACTTTTTGTGGAATTGATACCAAACAATTACCTAGAAACTCTGGCTTTCAGACAGCCCCCACCCCCAAAAAAGGCACAGATGAATGGGAGCTGGGAATGAGAATTCACCATTCACAAAGATGGAGCAGACAAAACAGGAATATGAGTTTTATTAATATGCCTTTCTTGCTGTCTTCCACTTCCCACTATCGGAGAGAAGACGATTCAGTTCACAGGTCTTTGGGCTCAATAGGATAAAAAATCCTATTCATCTGAGTTGCAATAAACACAACAGCCAAGTATTTTCACGGAGGTTTATGGTAATCCTGGTTTCCCAGAGTAATCCCACTAAACATATTTGAATAGTTCTACATGGGAGTACCCTTGAAGAGCATTCGGAAGCTGGTGCAGAGTGACAGCACAGGTATTTGGGGGTGGGGGCAAGAATGGCCCCTGTAACCACTGCTCCACGAATTGGCATGGGTCCAGGTTACTTGAGGGACTGCCTCACCCACTGGGATTGGCTTGTACTGACAGAGGAAGTATGCTGCGGCTCCCGCCTGCCTGCTTATTCCGGCTGGCTGAGGAGTCCAGGAGGAGGGTTTTGTCTGATGTTGCTCCTGCCCTCTGGAACATCTTAGCCACACACACCCTGCCCCCTCCCAATGTGAGGTAGGCTCTCCAACCCTACTATCTCTGCGTAAGGGCCTAAAAGCTCCAGTGGGGGAGCAGCACAATGGAGGTGGTTGATTGGGTAATAACATAGCCCAGCTCCCCCCACTCTGTCTACACCCCTCCATGTGACTTTGGTTTTAAGGTTTGATTTTAACATTTTATGTTTTAACTAAGACGTAACTTCTAAGCCGCCCAGAATTACCCTAGTATAAGATGGGCAGCTAATACATTTTGTAAATAAATAAAAATAAAATTTACTTCTAAGAAACACAAAGGATTGGTCTTAATTCTTATTTATTGTTCTAGGTTTCATAAATTGTCCAGAGTAAGCTCTACCATCCATCACTCAATTGGGCTTAAATTTAGAACTGCCGTAAACGCCAAAACAACATTGAAACCAGCAGAATCTTGCTTTAAAGAGGCAGGTGCAATGGCTGTAAAATGTGTTGTTTTGAGCTTCCGCTCTTTCATCCATACTGTAGATGTGGATGCCATAAGCAAAATTCTGAATTTCTGCAGCTTGCGAAATACTACCAATTAAGGAAAAACAAAGATATTATCGCGTGAAAACGCTAGGATCGCTGTCCGCGCTTGGGAAAAAGAACTGAAGTCAAGCAGAGACACTTCCCATTCTGTTCCCCACATGAATACGTTCATTCATTCACTCAGAACATTACTCACTAGCAACCACGCTGGTGGCATTCCGGCTGCCTGTAATAATTGAGCCACACCCTGGAGTTTCCAAAACGATGACATCTAAAGGCAGCCACCCTCACCCTGCTCTCCACTTAACAATAGCAAACACTAAGGCTGGTGCGTGCATGTTGGTAGAAAAACAGGAGGATATAAGAAAATGGCAAGCGGAGGGAGTAGCCGAGGTGACATTTGGAGATGGGCAGTTATTACAGGCAGGCAAGAGGAATGACACTCAATTGCAGGGATCACGAGCTACCCCCGAGCAGCACATCCTGGTGGATATTGGCTTTGAGCTCGGCTGCAATAGAAAGAGAATACAGGTAGTCCGCGAATTACCATAGTTTGTTCAAAGTTACAACGGCACTGAAAAAATGTGAGTTATGGCCGTTTTTCACAGTTACAACCTTTGCAGCATCCCCATGATCAGGGGATCAAAATTCAAGTGCTTGGCAACTGGTTCATGCTTATGACTGTTGCTGTGTCCCAAGAGCAGAGACTTCCAGAGTTTAAAACGGGAGCCCTTGTTCCCCTCAAATTATGTGCTTCTATAGAGTGATCATCTATATCAGTAAGATCACACTATTGCACCTATTGTCAAGTCATGATTATATGCAAAAAAAAAAAAAAGCCTTCTGTGGGAAGTTAGCATCCACCCCTCTCCTAGAAAAATGAAATATTCTAGGAAATATTATAAAGGCAGAATATTATATTTCCCTAGATGAGAAATGGAGAAGCGTGCTTTTAAAGACACAGCAGTTTCCCGCAGCTCCCTGCCCACCCCCCTTCAGCACCAGGGTGATGGGATCAAGACATGATAGGATTAGTCCTCTACGCATCTCACTACATGGTACCTGGGAAGATTGCATCACCCAGCAGGATTCAACCAAACTTAGCACACAGACAACCTACAAAGCTAGCTATGACCCCCTAACAGCAACCAATCAGGATACTCTTCCTGTGACCCAGGAAGTTCAAAGCGAGGGCATAAAACGCAGAGACTTTCAGCATCTCTTCCCTTTTCGCCCAGGATCTCCAAGCCATGAGGTCCTGTCCACCATTAATCCATTTTTCCAAGTAGTCACCATGATTCCAGTGTCTTTCTTCCCACTTGGAACTGAGCCCAAATGGGCATTTCTTCCATCAACTCATTGGCTTTGCCATTGGCCAATCTGATTAATAATGACTGTGGCTGTTTTGTAGTGGTCAAGATAATGAAGAGAAAAAGTGATGCTGAACACCTTCCCTTGAACAAAGGAAAGACTACTTACCTTGAATATTACCTTTGTAGCATTTAGCTCTTTTTCTTTTGATGGAGTGTGGAAGTAGGAAATATCAAAGTAGAGGCAGGACTATGGGGCACAGAGTAAGAAATATACACAGCTTGTACAAGTACAGATAGTCCTCGGTTTACAACAGTACGCTTGGTGAGCATTCAAAGTTATAATGGGCCTGAAAAAGGTGACTTGTGACCATTTTTCGCACTCTTGTTCAGAAGGTTTGTACTGATTTGGTAATACAATAATTTTGCATTTGTATTTGAGTTATAAAAAGCAGATGTTGCCTTGAAAGGTAGACTCACCAGTTAAAACCACAGAAATTCACATGTTAATCCTTTTGGAAAATCTCTTTGAGGGATGAATTTTTACCATTTCAGCTTCAAAACACCCACCTTGACAAGTTACCTTTAAGTAATCCTTTAAGAGGCAGCAAGAGTCTGTAAGAGTAGATTCAAGGGTAGAGATAAAATAAAATATAGAGAAGGCCAAGGAAGGGCAAATTTGAGTTAGTGCAAGGAGTAACCACAAAGTCAATATAAAGTCTTAATAATTAGTCCAAGGTGAATGACCTGAGATTAATGAGCCATGTTTGCTCCCAAAATCTTAATTGCCACCCACAAAGCCCCTTGATAATTAGTTGATAATATAGTAAAATGCTTAATGCAAGTGAGAGAAAATTAAAGACATAGGGAATAATCATCTTAACATTTTTAATTTTAGTTTTAATTTTGATTAAAATAAACTAAAATACAGGTTTTGCCCTGTCTTTGGGGGGAAACAGTTCATGGCATTGCACCCAAAGGAATAATCTGGCTTTCAGCCCCAAATAATGAGATGTTATTGATTGACATTAGCCTTTTAATAGCCAAGTGTGGAATGATAATTGCCAGAATCCCATAGCCATCATGGACAATACACTTGAGCATACATTAATGATTTGAGAGTGACATGCTAAAAAATAGTGAGAGGGCAGAGTAATGATAAGAGAACAAAAGAGAAAAGAATCTAGAAAGGAGATGGCCAGACAATTTGGATCAGTAGGGAGTTATGATTGGCCAACAGGATGCAGCAGAAGGATTTTATATTTATAATATTGTTATAGAAGAGGTAGTAGTACTTGAGAACAGGTTGACTATTGAAGATCCAGAGGTATATAAGCATGGGAGATCTAGGAAATGGAACTGGATGTTACCTGAATATACATCACTCAACATTTAATATGTGGGAAGGAATAAAGGGCCCACAAACAGATCCCATGGAGACTCCAAGAACAAGTAGTGAGGAATGGAGAAAGCTTCCTCCTGTGGGAAGTATCAGAATTGATCACAGAAATGTAGAGGGTCAGTCTGGACAGCAGACAGTCAAGGAAATTGAAGTCACAGCTGAAACCTTTGGACTTTAGCAGAGAAAGATTTCCAATGAGATTTAAGAGAAGGTGATTTCAGAGGGACACTAAGGAGAAGAAAAAAATATCGACTGAATGAAAAGGGAGGAAGCCCACTCAAGGAGCCTGGGTGGGTGGGTGAGGATAAATGGGAAACCATAAACAATGAAGATGTGCCCAGAGAAGAAAATGATTATGATTAATAGTGAATGAACCAGCAATTGTAAATTTGGGTGTTTGCTGCTGCTGATTGTGAAGTCAGTTTATTCATTTGTTTAGGATTTGTTGATGATTTCAGTGGAACCTAGCTATAAGATTGATTTGTGAGAGATTTGACCATGTGTTTACTCCCTCTTCCCCCTTCCCCCAACCTTTTTGTCATCTTTCTTTTGGTAGGTTGGAATTTCTCAAGAAACCAAAGGTTTCTATGGTACATTTTTGTTTGTTTGTTTCCAGCATGGGCCAAGATCTCTTTTTGCTTTTGGTAAAACTGTTTCCTTTTAGAGTTTCTTGGTAAACTTGGTCAGCATAAATAGGCTTGTATGGATGCTACTTTGTGTTCCTTTCTTGCTTACATCTCTGCTGGCTAAAGGAAATGGCCTAAGTCAAAGTTCACTATATATCTGTTTCCTTTAAACATTTCTGTATCTCTGACTTTCCCATCATTTTATGACAGATGATGGAACAGCTCCCCAGCCAAATGTTATCATTGTATAAAAACATTGTGTTGATCTCTATGGAATCATGATCAAAATAAGAGGTAGCATTATTTATCTTGATATTTGCATTCATGAAATGGCAATGTGGGCATTCCATAGTCCTTAAAGGCTTGTTTCATTTTTAAAGCTGTATGAAATAAAAGTTAGTCCCCTTGTGGAAGTACTTCTGTGTCTGATATAGTTTCCAATCCATCAATTGACACTGCAGCGTTATCAGAGGAAATAATCTACCAGGCGTGTGTGTGGACTCAAAACACCAGGTCCAAAACAAATTCTTCCTATATGAGCCTAGCAGTCTGATTTCTTTGTGGAATCTCGCTTGTTTACCTATTCTTATCTGGCCAAGCTTTGGTATTTTGTCTGGCAGGCAATTCCTGCGAAAAGCAGCTGTCCAAGCAAGAAGAGCAGCACTTCTGGTATTAAAGATCTGTCTGCCTCTGTGTGGGTGTGCATGGATGTCATGTTTTTAAAAAGTCAGCTCTTCTGGATTTTTTTTTTTTTCATTTTTCTCCTCCCATTCTCTTTTAAGATCAGATTGTAAAAGTTTACATTCATGTCACAGATTTTGGTATTTACATGTATGCCATATGTAAAATGAAAATGGTGCTTAAAGCCGCTTTTCTTGCATTGGCTTGGAGACATGGTAGATCAGTAGAACTCAAAAGCATCAAGTTAGGAAAAGTGAAACAGATATGGAACATTCAGGAACTACAACAAAGTTTTTAAAGATATACTTGCACAACTATTTTCCAGATCTTATTGGAGTAAAGAAGGAGAAAAACAATTTGGTGGGATAATCAGAATATAAAATACAAAATTTAAATCAAAAGTACCGTAATCCTCAGGGTGAAAAGGTGCCATATTACTTTTAATCATTACTCATAATTTCTGGGGGCATAAATTCAGAAATATAGTAAATCCACAGCTCATACTGTCTCTGATAAGTGGCAAATCCCTCTGGTCCCTGAATGAGCTTAGAAACCCTGTTCAATGCAGAGTTCCGGGGAAGTAAAGGTGAGGTTTACGTTATACCTATCCCTCCATCTTTGACAAATCTTGGCATGTAAACAGTTCATCTAGTGACGAGTCCATATCTTTTAACTTATACAAATACTTTAATATTGTTTTAATTTGTAAGTTTTTGGCCCTCTTCATGTTTAAAAGAATATCTCAGATGTCATCAAAATCTAATTCAGGAGATTGAGATAATAAAATAAGCAGCGTTTCTGTTCCCAAAAAAGAAGCATCTTTCACTGGACATTATCAGCAAAGCAGGAGCCAAATGGATGTGTCCTAACCTCACAGTTGCTTAACAGGATTTAGCAAGTAGCAATTCATCAGCCGCACCTTCAGAGCAAGTTGCTTTAACTTGTCCTGGTATTCATCTTGGCTTTGGCCTCAAGGAAGCGAAGGCGCAGCAACAGGAAACCTCTGCCATACTTGCCAGGGATCTGCATACATTTCTGATGTCAGATTCCTGGGAGGCTGGGAGGGGACCATCTTTCTCAGCTTTGTTCTTGTCAGGAGAGAAGGTTGTGTTGGGCTATTTTCTGCATATGTATATTCAGCCTCTTGCACCTTACAATTGAATATGCAGGTTGCTGCCTCATAGTCTAGGGCAGAAAACCAGAATGGCTGGCTAAGGAATTCTGGGAGTTGAAGTCCAGAAGTTTTAAAATTGCCAAATTTGGAGACCCCTGGCCTAGGCCAGTTGTTGGCTAATTTCCTTCATTTTCTTTCTCTCTGACTTTGAAAGAGACCGTTTGTAACTGATGATCAGCACCTCTTTCCTTATTTAATGTGAAAAACCTGAACTTGCGAGCCAAATTTAACCTTTGAGTGAAATATTTAGGGCTGCATTAAAAAAATGACGAGCACCCAAATTTTAATTAAATCATGGTTAAATATTAGATACTGTATAGTTAATATTATATATTTAATACATTTTCCCAGCCTGTTATGATAATAAATTACAACTGTATATAGGACTTTTTGGACATGCTTAGGAAAAGGTCCTCAGTAATAGGATGTCTGCCTATAACATCCTTATAGGGTTGCCTATAAGTGTTGCACCCTTAGTTTGGTTAAAAATGGCTTACCTGACATCTCATTTGCACAAATGCTTTCTGTCTCTCGTTGGTCTTTTTAAACAATTTATGTAAAGCTGCATTAACTGTAACTGTTTCTGGCCCTGACAGCTTCCTTGCTGCGTGCTAGATGATGAGTTATATGTTTGGGTCTCGCAAGGAATCGTGCATATTGATTTTCTGCCTGGTGTTAATAAAGTGGCTACAAAAATAACCTACCTGTGTCTCCTGACACTGGTTCTTTGTTCTATAGTCTCCAATAGTCTTGCTTCTAAACATGAGGAAATTGAAATATTTTCTTCCAGAAGGTCTAAACCCTCTCTGGTTATCTTCAGAGAAAATGTTTGCAAAAGGAAGCCTCCCCCGCCCCCCACAACCCCGATTTGAGGTTCAGTTTTGCATCATGGGAGTTTGTGGGGGATGGAATTAACATTGTTTTGTTGAGAGGGTGGTATTATTAAGTTGAAATGTCAGGCGCGACCATTGCTTTATCCATCTTCAGTTTGAAGTGTTGATCTGTTTGAGGCCTTTTCCTAAAGTTCTTGGTGACTTACTCATCTGCAACTGCAGGATGATCTGGTGTGGAAAATAAATGGGCTGTTTTTGTCTTGAATGAAGGTTTACTTAAAAGGCAATAGAGTAAGGGATGCTTTTTACATTCGACAGGAGCAGTTACACATCTTTCCCATATTTACAAGCATCAGGTTGCCGGGACTCCTTTAAAATATGTTTTTGTCTGTCTACACATGCATATTTTATATCTTAGACTTACAACAGTTTTAACATAGCCCTTACAAAAATGCTTATGTATTTTAAGTTAAACAGTGTTTAGTAGAATAATCTATAACTAACAAAGCCCTTAGGGATTACATATGGGTTTGAAATACGGCTTTGTGCTCTTAGAGATGAAATACTAATACGTTAAAAGCAACAGTGCTCTGGTGCAATTTGCAAATTCATATATTATTGATTAATCAATGATGACTGGCAGCCAATCAGTCTAGTCCTGCTAATCGGTTACTTGCCTACAGTCTTTTGAAAGGTAATCTTGTTGTCTTAGCCAGTTGCTTCATATATGACTTTGAAGGAGTGGTAAACTGCCAGACATACACGTGTTGCTGTTATTTCTAGCTTTCTCTTTATAGTGGCCACAAATTGCATTTCATTTTGGGGTTTTCTTCTAGCAAGCGAACATTACGTTTGTCATCAAACAAATAGTTTTGGTCTCTTGCTTCATGTTCATCCTAACACCAGCCGGCTGCTTTTTTCTTTGTGCAATCTAGAGTCTAGACATTTCTTCCAATATTTCAAAATACATGTTTATTAGTAACACAGTCTTTAATTGTATCTCTCACAGCAATGTTTCAACCATATTTAAATGTTGGCATATTATGAAAGCTGTGTAGATAAGGCTCTTTTTCTTGCAGAAGATGGCCTAGAGAGGATTTTATCTGAGGTATTAATTTTTCTCTCTGGGCACAATGAGAATATGTCTGCTGAACAAAACTCTGCATTGGAGACAGGAAGGGCATCCGGCCATTAAACACTCTGCTAACTCCATTCAGTTGCCCAGACTCCTCCCCAAAAGGGATTATGGGGTCATTAAAACATGATGATGATGATTAATTTTTCTCTCTCTTTTTCCAGATGAAGCGGATTATGGAAATTTTGGTTCAAACACCTTAACAAGGAAAAAGAAGGCCCTGGTGGCCCTCCGGAATGACAACCTTCGCCGGCGTCCTCATGTTAATATCAGCATGCCTCAGGACTTCAGACCAGTGTCTTCCATCATTGATGTGGATATTCTGCCTGAAACTCATAGAAGAGTACGACTCTATCGCCATGGGTGTGAGAAACCACTTGGATTTTATATTCGCGATGGCACCAGTGTAAGAGTGACTCCCCATGGATTGGAAAAAGTTCCTGGCATTTTCATCTCGCGGATGGTTCCTGGGGGGCTAGCCGAAAGTACAGGCTTGCTTGCTGTCAATGATGAAGTCTTGGAAGTAAATGGGATAGAAGTGGCAGGAAAAACCCTTGATCAGGTGACGGATATGATGATTGCCAATAGCCATAATCTTATCATCACAGTCAAGCCAGCAAACCAAAGGAACAATATTATCAGAAGCAGTCGGATGTCTGGGAGCTCTGGTCAGTCTACAGACAGCACTGCCAGCCATCACAGTTTGCCTTCTTCTCATGTCCTGCAGAACTTCCACCCCGACGAAATGGAGAGTGACGAGGATACTGACATCGTAATCGAAGGCTGCCTGGAACCACAGCCCATTCCAAAATCTCACAGTCTTCCTTCCAGTAGCCTTTCCAGAATCAATGGCAACAGTCTTAGCCACAGACTACAGAGAGACCTAGTATTCAACAACAGCTTTGGACGAGAAAGCAATGGCAATATTCACAAAATCCTTAGTTCCTTAAAAACCGATCCTCGTCATAGTTTAGTTATTCCCAAAGGAGGCATTGAAGAGGATGGAACGGTGATAACACTTTAGTGGATGCTTTGAGTTTTCTTTCTTTCTGGAAGTGCCTACTGGAACAATTCAATCTACATGCAGAAGAGCGAGAACCATCACTCTCATAAATGTTCTGATATGTGAGATATGTTACTTTCCAGGAAGGACAGTTTTTGTGATTAGACAAAGAAGTATTGTCTGGTGTAATCCATGAAAATTGTAAATATGATTTCTGTTCCATCAATTAATCTCAGAGGATAACAATTATGTTATCTTCCAAAAACTTATTTTCTGCCACTAGGTAATTGTTTCCTAGCTTTTTTTACACACACAAAATGACTATCGCACCTAAATCTGGAAAAGCTGCCTTTAAAAGAATGGCTTCTATCTTGACTATAGTTGAAGGCATGCTGCATTTACTCCTTCCTTCCCCCTCCTTTGGGAATAAAATGTTGACCAAATGACTTCATGTTTGTATATGTCTGTACTGTATGTATAAAATCTTACATGGGTGAGGAATTGCTATTGCTGGAATAATTTTTAAATCAGCACCCCCTGCTGGTCATTGATAGTTCTGTCTGCATAAACTTGAGTTTTCTGTGTATTTGAAAAAGTTGCAGCATGAATGCTAGTTTATTAATGCACCACAATAACATGGGATGTGCATTATATTTTTATCATTAAAATATTTATTAGACAAATTCTCCCATCTTTGTGACCATTGATTTCATCTTCTGATTTGCTGACAGTATTGAATAACTAGAACTTAGAATCATATTACGTCTACGTTCTAAGGTAACATAAACAATTCCACTAATTTCTCTAATGATTTAGAATTAAAATGAATTCACGGAGTCTTTAATAATTAAAATATTAATTTGGGGGGGAGGGGGAAACCTATATTGTTTGTTTTCTAAATCTTGTTGAGCCATCTATCCTGAGAAATCTAAAATACCAGCAGCCTTGTAAGACAGTAACGGACAAGAGTAGTGGCTCTCAGCTCTGCTTTTCTATTCTGAAATGCCACAAGTTGTTAAAACGGTTTATAGAGAAAACTTGAGTATATTCCTGAGATGCCTAGAAACAAAATATAATTGTTTTATGGTGTATTTTTCTACTTTTAGCTGGTTTTTTTGTTATTTACTGTATATGATTATGTATTAAAGTGTTTCCAAAGGAATGAGCTTGGTTTATTTAATTTAGAGTCTAGCTTAGTTACAGTTACAGGTAACTTTCAGACCTCAAGTTTTAATAGAAAGTAATTTATTATCATACTTTGAATAAAATTCACTAGTTCTCATTGCTGAACTACATACAATTACTATCTGTTGCATTTCAGAATGCCAGTTTCATAGCTGCAGTTAAGAAATTCCACAAATGGGGAGCTAAATTTTGAAATTCTTAATAACTCACCTGAACTGGAATGGAGGCTTCCGTGATGTTACTTACTATAAATTACTGTGTTAATGTCCATGGAGCAATCATGGTCGTTTGAGATGAAGGCTATATTGTTTTGACAATTAGTTCTCAGGAATTAAGTATAAATTGAGTATTTTTTTGGTTGGGATCTCTACTTTTTAAAACTGTTATTGCGGGTGGTGTTTACAATATAGATGATTTTTTTTCTGCAAAAAAAGATTTCAATATATATTAAACAAAAATGAAAAAAATATTTGTAGCCAATAGGCCAGCATATATCCTTTCTCCTCTTTTTTCTTGATCCTCATGCACGCTGTTCAGAAGTTGGCAACCTGAGAAATCAGGGGCATTCACAGAGGAACAGGAGAATGAACAGGGAATTCCTCTCCTGTTTCACATACCCTGTTAATTCAAACCAGAAGGGCTGGTCTATAAGAGAGGAATAGAATTGTCAGATTTTGAAAGCCTGATGATGCTTTCCAATTGTGTCCAGCTCTTACCTTAGTTTTATTCAAATTATTATTAATTTTGCTGCTTTTAAAATAATAAAATAATAAAGGGAACAAAATGCAAATATTTATACACTATAAAAATACATAACAAGTGCTTAAAAATAAGTGAAAAAAT
>JANHGC010009072.1:206604-217214 GCA_027560395.1 Boaedon fuliginosus
TCCCACCAAAGGTGGTCCCTATTTTTCTACTTGCATTTTTACGTGCTTTCAAACTGCTAGGTTGGCAGAAGCTGGGATTTGAACTGCCAAACTGCCAACCTTTCTGATCAACAAGGTCAGCGTCTTAGCCACTGAGCCACCGCGTCCCTTAAGACACCCAGAGAGTGCTGTAAAGCACTATGAAGCAGAATATAAGTCTAAGTGTTATTGCTAGTGTATTTGCTGGATTGTGACAATCTGAAAAGTACCTGAAAAATCACTCTGAATTATTTCCTCACCTGCAGCAGACACTGAAGTAGAAAGAGGCCCATTAGTATAAGGCCAGCTCCTAAACCATGGCTAAACCTGAAGTGTGGATTTTCCTACTTGCTCATAAACACCGTATTGCATGCTGCTTAGCAGAAATGCAAACCTAGCTCACTGGCCCAGGCTAACATCTCAAAGTGAGGAAGGCCTTTCCAATCAGCCATGACCTGACATCCTTTAAGGATTCCATTTCCCTCTTTTTCAGTGAGCCTCTAGCAGTGCTCAACTTTCTGCTTTGAGCCCATGTTTCATAGTCAGTCCTTATATGGAAAACGACAACGTTTTGAAGAGGTTCCTTCAGAAGCTAGAAACATTTTTCTGCTTCTTTTGACTCAAAAACAGGCTCAGCCAAAAGATGACTCAGCACGTGGTCTGGAAGATCTATGGATGCTTTAACTACACAAATCATAAGCCAGGGCATGCCTCCTTCCAGTTTGACTCCACTTTCTCCAAAACAAGTGCTTAGAATACAATTCATTTCTCAATTTTCTGGGCGTGAACTGCCCTGACTCAAAGGGAATCATTTAGACATGACTGAAATTGCTTTCCTTCTCTCCTTTCCATTCAAGACAACCTTGGATGCTGGGTGATTGAAAAGGGAAAGAAAATCTTTCTCGCCTCCAATAGCGTATTGGATTTGTGTATTTCTGCAGCTTTTCATCCCTCCTCTGCCATCTCGTTCTTGAACTAATCGGTTCCTTTGGCTAGGAACACTTAATTATATAGTTGCATCAAGAAGAAATATGAGATTAACTGTGGTTAATATGAGATTAACTGTGGTGCTCTCTGAGCTTGTTGAGTGACATGAGTTTAAAACTAATTAAGCCTAATTTCAGTTTATCACAATCCACCAAATAGCAATACAATAGCAATAGCACTTAGATTTATGCAGGTAGTCCTCAACTTTGAACATTTTATTTAGTGCCAGTTCAAAGTTACAAAGGCACTGGAAAATGTGACTTATGACCATTTTTCAGAGTTACAGCCTTTGCAGCATTCCCATGATCATCTGATCAAAATTCAGATGCCTGGCCACTGGTTCATATTAATGACCATTGCTGTGTCCCAGAATCCTGTGATCACCTTTTGTGATTTTCTGACAAGCAAAGTCAATGGGGAAGCCAGATTCACTTAACAACTAGGTTACTAACTGTTCAACTGCTGTGATCCACTTAACAACTGCGGTAAGAAAAGTCGTAAAATGGAGCAAAACACACTTAACAAAATGTCTCACTTGGCAACATAATTTTTGGACTCAACTGTGGTTGTAAACCAAGGACTACTTATATACCGCCCCATAGTGCTTTATTGCACTCTCTGGGGGCTGGGGGTTTACAATGTTCTCATTGTATAGGACAGCAGCATCCAGGGCTGAGCCAAAGGCCAGTTTCCCAATGGTAAAACCTAGAAAGTCACAGCCGATGTTCAACTTAGCCATCAAAGCACACTCTTTTTCTTCACCCCAGGGCACTTTAGTGAGTACTTACAACCTACAGGCCCCTCATCTACAGTCTAAACTGATGCAGTCTAACTTTAGCAAAACAATGTGCCGCTTGCACACTTTGCCCTCCAGCAGAAGTCCAGCAGAAACTGATTTTGGGGACAGGATTGTGATGGTTTTCTTGATTATGCACTTAGCAGATACCACTGCCATCCCCCATGAGTGCTTCAGCAGAACCAGCTACCCAACCCCAACCCCGTCCCCCTAAATCAAGGATGGATTTAGTAAGCTAGTATACTGTATTAGTGCGATAAGGGGATCCTGGGAACAGATGATGGACTGAGACATGCAATCAGGAGAGGATATCCGGGATAATTTTGTCATGCCAACCATGCAGGGATAAGAAAAACGAGTTGAGTCAATGCAGGGATTCTCAACAGTGAAGGGCAAGGGGGCATCAACATTTTTTTAGGAGGGCTCAATGGTTCTTTTAAAGTTATTATTATTTAGCATTTTCTTTTGAAAATACCAGAAAATTAGCAGGAGGGGGGGAAAAGTCTGAAAATGAGTATTTATGAATGTGGTCTGAGCCAATGCCTAAGGGGAAATGGAATGTTTTTTCAGAAATGATGGGGGGGGGGCAAGGATTCTGGCAAGGCCATTATGCAGGGAGATGGTCAAGCTGACCTGCCGAAGTTCCCCCCCCAGAGTTCAACCTCTGACAATGAAGGCAGAACAGTCCCCAAGGGTATCAGCTGCTGTTGGGATTTCTCAGCAATGCTGCCAATTCCACAGGGCAATTCTGTTCCTGCACAGAGAGAGGTTTCTGGGGAGCAGGAACAGGCCGAGGGAAAGGAGTTGAGAAGCCCTGAGCTCATGGGAGAAGGCGGGAAGGCATGCGAGAAGGAATTCTCGGGGTCCGTGGCAGAGAAGGAGCTGCATGCAGAAGAGGTCGCAACTGACGTTCCAGGGTGGGTACCTTTGATGGGGGAGTGTGAGTGGAGCTAACAGTTGGGCTCCTCGTGGTGAGACGGCTCGCAGAAAAAGCGAGACCCCCGCTTCGCCGTACGGGCAGTGAAGGGGACGCTCTTCAATACTGTGGGATGGGAAGGGATGGATGGACAGAGACATAAGAGACGTCAGGTCGTTCAGTATGCAGTGCACCGCTTAAAATAAAACTGTGGGTAATGGCACTCAAAAGATATGCACCATGGCCCATAAAGCTACAGCCACCAACAATGATGCACCCAATGCTGGAAAGCTGGCATTTCTGTTCTTTACAAGGCAAGTGGCCCAAAGCCAAGACTCCATTACAACAGAGCCAGCTTGGAAGAAATCTTCTGCACAGGAAAATTGATAATTTCACTAGCTTTTTTGGCTCCCAATGATGAGAGGAAGAAAAGCAACATTTTCTCTCTGCCCGGTTTTTTTTTTCCTGCCCTAAAAAGCAGGTTTATGGATACTCAAAGCATGAAAAGACAAGCTGAGTTTAACACCTTCCAAGTGGGTAGTTAGGAGACATTCAGTTCACACATTTCGTTCTGTCTTACTAACACCCGGGGTAGGAGAGGGAGACCAGCATCTTCCCTACCCCCACTCCTGGTTTGAGAAGACTCCAAATCACACTTTTTGAAAAGCACCTATAATTACTTGTTAGAGCTGAGTGACAGCTGCCTGGCAGTTCTCAGAGCAACCGGAGTCCGCTCACAACATGGGCTCACCCTCTCAAGGCCTAAAATTTTAGTGATGTGGAAGCAGCAGAATAAGATGGGTGGTAAGAAGAGAGAGCTGTGGGCATCAGGGGGACCCCAGAAGGCAGGCCTTTAAGGCCACAGGTTGCCAGGGATTGACAACTGACCAGGCCTTCTAGACCTCAGCTGCAAAAATCCAGGTACTCACTAGATGATGTCAGCCATCTGATGGTTGGGCAGATTTCTGTAGCCCAGACGTAGCAGCCCAAGAGTTGATTCATGGTAGGACATTAACTGATTCCCGAAGAGTAACAAAAAGTGCCAAAGGAAGCAAAATTCCTGGAACTTTATTGAAAAGTTAAGCAAAGGAAGCAGTTTTGCCAGTCAGGGCTGGGAAAGCTTCATGAGCAAAAATTATCTTGCCGATGAAATAGTTGCTACAAAAGCCTCCGCTACTGGTTTTACTGCTCTCTTGGGCTTTTTGATATGATTCAATCACGCTTCAGTTCAAGATCTTTCTGAAATACATCTTAAAACAACGTCACCCCCTATTAGTCTGGGAACTGCATGATTTGGAAGCCTGATTCCCTGTGAAAGGGGGTGAAGAGGATCAGAAAGGCCCTGGGCCAAGTTCAAGAGGAATACCCAATACCCAAATACGTTGTTTTTGGGTATTGGGTATTCCCTTGGTCATGTAACTAACAATACCCAAGACCCAATACCCAAATACGTTGCAAGTAGCAGGATCAGGAGTTTACCTGTAATAATATCCTCAATGGTCCCATCTTTGCCTTCATAAACAGGCCGGTGGTCCTTGGCTTGGCGCCGCCTCAGCTCAGCAATTAACTCTTGCTGCTGCCATTTGTTGCGCTGCAAAGATAACTGGGCTGGTCAAGGATTAAGAGAAGAAAGCAAAAGACACTGCCCAGCCTGACCACCATACATCCTGCTCTGTGACCAATCCAAAAGGAGGTCGGAAAATCCAAATTGGAGTTTATCTCATGTCCATTCAACCTGGTTTCCTTTCATTCACAATACACTGCTATACATAATGAGTCAGATAACGTCCAACCCAGACTGACAATCCGTTGCAATGGCAAATACACACTAACATCAGACTAAGACTCTGCTTGAGCTCCTCCACAAGACATTCTATCACCAAGGAAGGTTCATATCTGCCCCTGGAGTCAGAAGGTCAAGAATTTTCCTGGGAACAGATTTATAGATAAGTAGGCAGCCCAGGCTGAAATATCTATATTTGTGATTATTTCTACCCTAACCTTGATAGAAAACCATGGGAAAGCTAACATCTGTTTAATAAGGAACCAATGATCATGTCAGAATACAGAGAAGCAGAGACCTAGCAGGATGTCCATTCTAGAAGCAGGTGCAGATGGTGTAGGCTGCACCTTTTCTGATGAAGCATCCCATGCTTTGCTAGAAGCCCTTCCATTATCTAATGAATTACTATCCAAGAGTAGCAACTGATACTCTAATGCTATAATAAAATATATTACAAGCAAGTTGAAGCTCTACCAAAGACCACGAGACATAATGATGAAACAATCCTCCTGCGAATTGACACACACAAGTTCAGTGGCTCTTCAAATTGTTGCCAATCAAACAACATGATGCCCTGCCTGGAGCATCTCTTACCTTCTCTAGCCTCTTAGCCTCTTGGGCCAATGCCTGCTCCCTTTGGGCCTGTTCCTGCTTCTTGCGCAGTTCATTCTCTTGCTCTGCATCCTGAAAGAGTAAAAAACAGTTCAACAGTAGGGTAGAGAAGCACTGGTCAATGGCCAGGATGGTGGAGTGGATGTAAAGATGGAATCCAGCTCAGCTAGCCCTATTGGTTGGTTGGTTCTCCAAGGTCTCAGACTGGGCCATTCTATACAAAGCCCAATTGCTATCTCAGATTGTTTTATCCGGAGATGCTAAGGCTGAACCTGAGATTTTCTGTCTACAGAGCAGGTACTTTATTTCTATCGTGTTTGTTTATGTTTTCTGTTAAAAATAAAAACACTTTGCATCTGTCTCCTTATGGTTATTACCTTTTATACAGCCAAACAGTGGCAGCAGATAAGAGAGTGTAGTCCAGACTTTGGGAAACCAAGTTCCCCTACGAAATACACCTGGTAGGTTTTGCCTGCACTTCAATGGGTGATTGTAGGAAAGGGTTATTCTGGCCATGACTGATGGCAGATGTAATTCAACACATGAAGATAGATGCTGGTTTAATAAAGCTAAGGAAATTCATGGCAGACATTTCTCTGTTGTTTTTTTCTTGGAAAGCTCAGAAGACCTAATGTCTTCTTTTTTCTATTCCTTAGAAAAGAAATTCTTCTTATAACTTAACTTCAATCTATTTCCTCACAGCGTAGACTTTTTAAAATGAATCACTGACCCCATTTCTGATGAATGCAGATCTGATTACCTAGTACAGTTGCTTTGTTATATTTGGGTTGAAGCAAGAAAGAACTTGCCGTAATAAATGTATTAATGAATTTTGAAAGGGCACGTGATGCCCTGAGGGGCCTCAGTGTGCTACAAGGGCTATGACAATGCACCCGGCCCTATTCTCTATTCCACTGGGAATACTGCTTAGAGCAGAGGTGTCCAAACTTGGGCAACTTTAAGACTTGTGGACTTCAACTCCCAGAATTCTTCAGCCAGCTTTGCTGGCTGAGGAATTTTAGGAATTGAAGTCCACAAGTCTTAAAGTTGCCAAGTTTGGACACCTCTGGCTTAGAGAAACAACTGTGAACAGCTCAAGCTGGGATATTAATACCATTGACCAACACAGGTAGTCCTCTACTTATGACCGTCACATAGCGGCTATTCCTGAGGGTTACTCACAACCAGGATTTGACATTTTAATGGTTGCCTCTCCTTTGGTCATGTAACTAAATTTTGGGTGATTTTTTGAACTAAATTTCAGCAACTGGGCTGCCTTTACAGCTGTTTGCAGTGTCCCACATCATGTGACCACATTTTATAACACTTTAGGCCGAAAACAGGCATTTACTTCCAGTTTTCTGCAAAACTGCACCCCCAGCAAACCCATGGCTTACGTAACAATCATGTGACTTGCTTAACAACCATGGTGGCAGCCACAAAAAAGGTTGTAAAATCAGTTCAGTCATGTGACCAACCCATTTCATGACTGTCATAACTTATGACCTTGATAGGCAGGCTCTATTACTGTCAGAAGCCAAGGACTACCCATACTTTGAATCAAGTGATATAAAAGAGTAGTTTTATGCCACTGCTAACCATAAAGACACCAGGTTGTTGCACTCTCTGATTCTAAGTGCTTTTTCATTTTCTCCCCCACCACAAAAAAATCTGGTTGTTTCCCTGCCAGCTGGCCTACTATTCTCTTCCTCTTTCTGGGCTGTGCTTGTCTTGGGGAAAAAAGTCTGTAATTAATGCAGATGACGGTTGCTCTGGAAGATGCTCTGGGGAGGCTAACATTTTGGAAAGCTGCCTGGCTGAGATGAGTGAGCTGGGACAGGAGATCTTCATTCAGGAGATCTTCATTCTAGCCCACACAGGAAGAAAATTCTAATTCCCTTACTCACTGGCCATGCCTAGTCCCGGCCAAAGCTCCCTTCTCTTGGACCATGTCCAGCAGAGCTTAGTGTGAGACATTGATGACTGGGCTCCCAAATTCATGCAAGATCAAGCAGGCAGTTCTGTTGCTTCTAAAGTAGCCGGCCAGAACAGTATTTTTCAACCTTGGCAACTAAGGTTGAAAAATACTTGATCTCAAACCTCTACTTTTCCAACCCTCACCTTGTAGGATCTTATGAAACGGGCAAAGACTGGAAAGAAAACCGAGGGCGGTGTCGTCTTGGGGCTCTCGCCAAAATAGCGCACGACCGTGTTGTAGGCTTCCTGTCACAAAAGATAAGCAAGATGAATGAAACAGTAGCTTCTGCAGCCTTCAGGTTTGCTGTAGGAAGAGAAGGCTACCATGCTTAACTGCCAGGATGTTTAGGCTTGAGTGTTGAAACAACCGTCATTGGATTAAGCGCTGCAAGGCCAGAAATCCAACCCACACAACGGAACAGCGTTTTCCAACAGCTGTAAAGAAAAGGCATCCGTTTCTCCACACAATCTGACTTTCTGCACAAGAATATGAGCAGGAACCCGTTCTCTCTGACGTCAGTCACACATACCTCCTTTTGAATAAATACGGATTAGTCAAATCTGGCACTAAATGTAACTGCAAAAATCACATATAGCAGGACTTTCGTACTTGGTCCAGGGTGCACTCAGTATATAGCATCATGCAGTTGAATATTTCAGCAGCACAGAGAATCAAAGTTTTGGTTGCAAGCTCTCTTCTTCATTAATCCTTGTCATAATTGCCCTTGCACTCACCTCCGCTGTCTTAGCATCTTTCTGGAGTCGGTCCAACTTCCCCTCGTTGGCGATCAAGAAGTTACGCAGGATGCTGTGTTCGTGCAAACTGCACTCCCGCCGAATCAGCTCCATTCCACGCCCCAGTTCCTTCACGTCCAGCAGCACATTCTCCAGGGACACTGCGGAGTAAAGGAAGTCACCAGGTGGGTCTCGGGACAACTTGGGTTGAAGAATTTCCAAAGAGTTTATAGGCTCACAGGGGGCTAGGAAAGCATTTGGGTTTCTGTGCCAGAAGATCTTTGGGGAAATAAAATGACACCTCTCCACCCCCAGCCCAGGTTTTATGGACATACAGAATGTTTTGAATAACATTCAAGCACAAGGTCAATTATGTTCTGATATTGAAAAAAATCCTAGGATTAAAATGTGCTCAGAGGTGCCTGGTAGTGGTAGGTACAAGTCATGCTTTTTGCATTTAATTCTGGTTGATGACTCCCAGGGTTGGGTTTAAGCTCTTCTACGCTGCTACACTCATTTATTAACAATATCTCCTACAACTCAAAGAACTGGATTCCATTATACTAGCTTTCACAAAGCCAGAAGTCAACATAATTTGAGAAAACTGTCTTTTAAGTATTTGGCTTAATCCTTCAGTTCTTCTACTTGTCTCTTCAATAATATTATTTCTTGTCCTCACTTCCTCCCATTTCCCTCTCTCACACTCAACATTCAATGATCTTCTCTTAGGTTACTCAGCAAAGAATCCTGTCCATCAACAAATGGACACCCACTAATTAAAAACAAATGGTGAATTCTATATACAGTCTGCTCCCCAATCATCTCTCACTCCAGCTTATATAAACATGGCCTTTCTCACCCTGATTGCCTTTAAATGGACATCTCCCAGAACTCCCAGTTGGGGCACTGAGGCTTTCATGGGATGCCATGGACTGGCTCCAAACCACTTGCAAAATTACACAGGAAGTTTGTCAGAGGAAAGGGGAGGCAACTATGAATCCCACAAAAACTTTTGTTATAAACCATGATGTGCTGCAGCCAGCTTGTATCAGCTCAAAAGAGCCAATTGTTAAAATTTTCTGGAATTTTGCAGATCAGTGTGGAACAGAGCTGAGCTAGCAGGTCAACCAGCTATTTGGTGGCTAGCAGCGGAGCTGTGGCTATGGAGATGAGTTGGTTGTTACACATTTATCAACATGCCACTGGTTATAAACCATTCAGAGACATCAAGGAAAAAGACTGAGAAGTAAAACTTTGGATCTTATGGGCCTCCTGAAATGAGCTGGGTTCACAAAACATGATTAACCTGGACACTGAAAGACCAAGCACATTGGGTGAACTAGCAACCTTATTTTCACAGCAGAGTCAGAAACCTGGTTAGTTTTGAGTTACTGATCCCCGATAATTTATGTTAGGCAAACTCAGAAGACACTTTCCTTCCGCCACTTGCACAGCAGCCCTGCACAAGAGGCGGTCACTCTCTTGTCACTCTCTTTGAAATGGCATCCCTCCTGTTCCAGCCATTCCAGCTGTAAAAAGGCATCTCCAACCCCACCAAAATTATTTACACTAGCCGTTTCCTAGAGCTGCAAAAGAACGACCACAGTTAACATGCTGTGCAACAAAGTCTGGGACAGTGGCCAAGAAGGCAGCGGCCTTTATCATTGTGGCAGCTTCAGATTACTTTGAATGCCACTGCATTACGCAATAGGCCATTTATACAGGAGGAGGGGCAGACTGGGCCTGTGTCAGTTGGGCCACCTGAATCCAGCAAATCAGTGGAAGCCCATTGGAACCCTAAGAAAGAAACCCAAAGAACTTTCTCTGTACATGAGCCCAGCTGATCTCCACAACAGAAAGCTGTGGTTTATTGCAGCCGTTCTCAAGCTGATAGAGCAGCAGCTGTCAGGAGACCCCCTGACAGGATTGGCCTGACCCTGTTCAGCAGGGGCAGGGGAGCTCCTTAACCCTCCAGATAGGAGTGTTGGATATCAATTCACATCAGCTCCAGGAACACTGCAAGAAAATATTGTTGCCCAACATCTCTGGATGGCCCCATTATCTAAGTCAGGGGTGTCAAATTCAAGGCCTGTGGGCCGGATCCAGCCCTTGGGGTGCTTAAATCTGGTCCATGGGGCCGGCTTGGAAATAGCAAAGGACCAGCCTGCGGTGCATTTGCCGGCTAAAACAGGCTGTGTGAGGCCCCCTTATGGCCTGTTTTCGGCCTCTCCGGCCTCCAGCACCACTCTGCCGGCCAAAAATGGGCACCCTGTTTTGGCCAGCAGACTGCTGCAGGAAATGTCTGTCCCCCTGCTCCCTAACCCCGGCCCTGGAGGAGAATCCCAATACTGATCTGTCCCTCGAAGAAAACCAGTTTGACACCCCTGCTTTAAGTTGTTAAAAACTCAAGTGTGTGGTCTCAAGGTCACTTTTTAGTCTGAGCAACTTAGTAACAGGAAATCCAGCTCCCAATTATATCCCATGCATTTATATACAAACACTCCTATCAGTCTGCTTAGTGCCTGCCTTGCTTTACTACTACCCTTTCTGGAAACAATCTGCATACTAACTGAAATGCAGCAATATCTGTTTCATACATTATACCACATATTATCGGTGTCTCGGTGGTGCAGTGTTTAAATGCAGCACTGCAGATTCTGCTGACTTGTTCAGCAGGTTGTTAGATCGAATCCCCAGGCTCAAGGTTGACAGCTTTCCATCCTTTCTAAGGTTGGTGAAATGAGGACCCAGATTGTTGGGGGCAATAAGCTGACTCTGTAACTGCT
>JANHGC010009072.1:295558-305623 GCA_027560395.1 Boaedon fuliginosus
CCTTCCTTCCTTCCTTCCTTCCTTCCTTCCTTCCTTCCTTCCTTCCTTCCTTCCTTCCTTCCTTCCTTCCCTTTTTACCATTTTCACTGGCAGAGGCACCACAGGACTGTCCTTTGCTATTTCCAGAGTGGCCTTGTGGGCCAGATCTAAACATCCCATCGGCCGGATCCAGCCCATGGGCCCTGAGTTTGACACCCCTGGGTTAGATTAACAGATTTGGGGATGTATACAGATTGCAGTATTTTGCATTACATTCTGTAATTATGGCTGCAGATGAGTATGCTTATCCGGACATCTGATTATACAAACTGATTATCCAGCATTAGAAAACACCCTTCTGTAACTTTAGGTATTCTGAGAGGGGTGGGGAGTTCAGGTACTTCATTGGATGCAGTGTTTAGGTACACAAAATAATAACTAGAAAGTTATTGTCAGAAAAAAATGGAATTAATGCTGATATTGTGAATAATGAATTCATTGCCTGATGCCACATTCTGCTATAATTCCTGAAGAGATCCTGTATATATTGAAGCCAAGAGCTAACACAGAATCACTTGGGGCTCTCAGTAGATTGTAGGGCCAGGCTAAGCCATTGGAGTGATTTTGTCTAATTGGCTTTCTTCTTCCTCCAGGCTAATCTCTACATTGGACTTATGGTTATGTGTGGCTTTGTACTGTTTGACACTCAGCTCATCATTGAGAAGGCTGAGAATGGAGACAAGGACTACATCTGGTGAGTGTGTTGGTGACAAGCCGAGGGCTACGTGAGTGAGTTGTAGAGGAAGGAGCTGCCACATACGATAAGGATTTGCAAGTGAGGAGTCTAAAAGAGGAGACACGGAGGAGCGTCTTCTCCACTGGGTTCAAAATAAAAGAGACTTCGCTTGGAGGAAAGCAGGGAGGTTTTAAAAGCTTTATGGTGGAAAAAGCCAGAGTTAAATATGGAAACAAGATCTGAAATGAACTCTGGCAGTAGAAGATGGTACACAAATCCGGCAAAGCCTCCCATTGTAATTTTAGGGCACGAGTGTCAAACTTGATTGTGTCATGCGACATAACACATTTTTTTGCCTTTGCGGAGCCGGGGTGGGCGTGGCCTGTGCGTGATTCATTTGGCCCGCGGGCCGCCAGTTAGATACTCCTCTTTTAGGGTATACCTTGATGTACAACGCTTTTCTCTTTGTGCCAGGCACTGCGTGGATCTTTTCCTGGATTTTGTTAACATCTTCCGGGAGCTCATGGTCATCCTGGGCATGAACGAGGTACGTCTGCATGCAGGGGGCTGTCTCTGATGCCTTTCCATTAGGTGGCCCAGTGCCCTGTCTCCCACAAAGGCAAGCAAGAAGCCATAATTACAGCGTTCAAGCGCAGGGTGTTTCCACTGAGAGGCAAATGCTTTGGGAGACAGACTTTCTTCTACTTGGCCAAAGCAGGTGGCTTGTTGCCCTGACTTTTCTAAACGAACCTCCTACCTAGAATGCCTCCATTTCTTTTCAGCACATAATCTTTTTTTACTGTACATTAATAGGAGCATTATAGTAAGTGTGTTAACTGGTGCCTCCTCCCGTAGACGTATGTATCAAATATAGGCCCAAACGGAAATCCAATATAAGCCCAAAAGCTTTACAAAAATTGGGGGTTGGGGAGGGGGAGAAGACACACACAACTTTTTTAAAAAATATATAAGATAAAAAATTGTGCAGAAAAAGAAAAGCTGAATAATACATTGAAGAAATAAGACATCAAAGATGAGTCAAAGGAAAGCTTGGTCCATACACATAATGAGCCATGCAGGAAGTGACAAGCAGAGTAAAGGGATGAAGGGTTTATTAAGAGTCAGGAATGAAGATGGAGGGATGGAGGAATAGTATGCAAAGTAGTGAGAGAAAAGATGAAGATGGCACATTATCAATGTGAAATTACAGTAACCTCCTTTGGGGCCATTCTGGAAACAGGCACTACCTTTGTCCCACAGGCATGTTTCAAAGTGCCTCTTCCCAACTAAAGCCATAGCCCTGCCCTGTCCTAGCAAGTTGCACTTTGATGCTATTTTCAGGATGGCACACTAAAAAAAATTGTGCAAGAATTAAGGGAGAGCGGGTGATAACTTCTGCAGGTCTAGCTGTAATATAGGTGAGCAAATACCAGTCATTACAAAACGTTCTCTAGTAATTAAGATGGCCCTGGTTCATCACGTCTTTCATCCAAGCGATCACCGATTTCTCCAGGGGTTTGCAGAATTGGGTGTGTGTTGTTGCATCAGCATTCTAACCTAGAAAAGAGCAAATCTCTCTTAACTGAGATGGGATCCCGATCCAGGTCATTGTGTCCAGGAGCTCAGAGCATTGACAACCATTTTTGTTTCTTTCAGAACAAGAAGAAAAAAGAGAAATAAAGTGAAACCAGATGCCTGCGTGGAGATTCCTGTTTCTTACCCCCTCCCCCCATTGCCTCTTTCTTGCTTCCATCCAACTTGATCTTCATTAAAGGTGCCCCCTGTTCTTCTGTGTGAATGAGAAGCATCTGTGACATTTTCATACTTTGTGGAAATTTGATTTTTTTCCCCCCTTGGTTTTTTTTTGAGCCTCTTGAAAAAGCTAACTGGCTGATCCTATTGCTGGAGTCTGGCTTTGCCCCACTTCTACATAAACACATTTGCCACTTCCCTCTTCTGACTATCAGAGGCTGAGTTCATATCTGTATTATTGGTAGTGACCTGGCAGTTTTCACTGGGGGTGGGTGGTAGCATAAGTCCCTTCCATTTTTCTACTCGCCTCCGATCACATTCAGATTGCGGTGGTGCTCTGAAATTGCCGTGGAAACATTTGCCTGATAACAAGGCTGACTTGTCCGCAGGGGTTTTAAAGAGATGGATGTTGCTCAAGTTCCTTCCTCTAGGATGGGTGGAGGGGAGAGGGAGAGAAAGAGATATACAAAACTATAAAACTCGAGTTGCAGATTGAAAAACTCCTATTGGATGGACATCTACTGTGATCTGATCCATCGCGCTAACTCCTCCATCCTCATTTTGCCACCGGTTAGCAAAAACTAACTTGCGCAGGTGAGAAATTCTTGTCTGGCACTCATCTCAGTTTTTAGCAACTGCTGACAGGTTTTTGTTTGTGTGTTTGTCTTTAGATAGGTGTCAGTGTGGTAAGGTCTAGTCTGGTTTAATTGCATTCCTGATATTTAATTATTTGAGTTTGCTGAGGAGGAGGAGGAGGAGGAGGATGAACCTAGCACCTTGAACTTAATGAGACTGAGCAGCCTTGGTCAGCAAGATGTCAGGGTGACATGTGACTGCCTCTCTTCCCTTTTAACATCAGGGAATGAAGCCTACAGCAAATGGGTTGGAGGGAATTGGCTGGATATTGTGTAATGGGAATGGTATTCCTACATCCTGGAGAAACGGATCAGTGTGCGCTTGGTATTAAAAATGACTCCCTCTACATGCCCGTTAAGCTTTCCTTGCAGCTAACCAGATGTTTGTCCTGCTCTTCTTGGCATTTGAAGCCAGCCTCCAGTTTTGCTTGCTTGGGAAAACAATTTTTTTTTACTTCCTCCGTTCTTCATCCCTCCTTCCCCCTCGGAATAGTGCCAAGAACTAAACTGCAAGAATCTACTTCATAGAGACCTTGTCTAACAGGGTTTAATAGAGTAAACTCTGTCGCTCTTTGGATGGCCAACCCTGGCTGCATTCTTTAGCCGCCTACTGTGAAGAGATAGGGTTTTTGAACAAACAAAAAAACAACGGTGTTTTGATTCAAATAAAATTTACATTGTCTTGCTTTGTATGGGAAAAATATTAAAATAAAAATCTTCAAACTTTACCTTGTTATCGGTTATACTTTCACCAAGACTGTTGCGATCAGCTTCTAGTAATTTGCAAATTATGGTAGTGAATTTTGTGTCCCTGGGAAAACTCTTCAGCTTGTTTGAGTTCAGTGAGATTGTGTAGTTTTTGTGCTCAAACAGAGTTTCCCTTGTAAAAGGGGGAAAAAAATTTGGACAAAAATAAAATAAAAATAGAGCTGGATCCCCAAGGAAGTTAGGCATTTTGGATTCAGGTTTGCCTCTTGGCTACCTGATGTTGGAGAATGTCTTGATCCAGAATAAGTGGGCCCCCACACCTTTGCCTGTATGCTTACTGTTTACTGCCAAACCTGCAACCTCTTGCTAAGTATAACTATTAGAGCTGTGATGGCACAGTGGGTAGAGTGCAGTACTGCAGGCTACTTTTGTTGACTGCTGGCTGCCAGCAGTTTGGCAGTTTGAGTCTCACCAGCTCAAGGTTAACTCAGCCTTCCATCCTTTTGAGGTGGGTAAAATAAGGAACCCCCCCCCCCGATTATTGGGGGCAATAGGCTGACTGTACTCCGCTTGGGGCTGTAAAGCGCTGTGAAGTATATATGGGGATTGGATGGGGATGGGGATTTTAGAAAGCAGCTGTCATGAAATCCATATAAACAAACAAACAAAAAACAGTGGGGATACTCTTTTTACGGACTGTTTTCATCTTGCAGAATACTTATAGCAGAGTTTGGCATTTTCAGTATATCAATGTTTACAAGCCAAAAGCTTGAGGCTCCAACGAAGACTTTCCTCGACCCGGCAGTTCCTAAGCTTTCTATGATATACTGTGGGATTCTCCCTCTGGTTCCTGAGGCTATGGTTAGGGAATGGTGGGAACCTTCTGATTTCTAAAATGGTCTAATTTCAATGAGTAAACTTGGATTCAACTAATTGACCTATTTCTGTTGAGACCTCTGACTATAACTGCATCTCTTCAAATGGGTAGTGCTCAGGGACGAAGGAATGGCCTTGAGGGACAGGAGGAAGAGCTGCTACCAAGATAGATCAAAGTGGACCCAAGTCCAGGGGAGAAAAGTAACCTGGGTAAATACCTCAGGAAAACCCCTCCCTAGCATATTTTAAAGCTGCTGTTACTATAGCTTTATTTTATTTTATTGTCCACCCATCTAAGAGGCAACTGGGCGGCTTTCAACATTTTATAATAAAAGCTACACTGCACTGGCCTACATGATTTTGGTTTCCTAGTGCTGTGTACTTTGAAGTGACTAGCAGGTAGCTACATCTCAGTAATAGATACAAAGCATGCTAGAAACCTGTGAGATAAAGCTAAGCCCTGCGACCAAGTCCAATATTGGGTGTCTTATTGGATGGGTAATTGCAGAGAACAAGGTGCATGTCGTGAAGCATGCAGAAATAGGTCTTACAAATTTCTGCACTAGGAAAGCACCAATTATAGAAAAGGAGACCTTTTAAAGGCTAGAAAAAGAATCCAAACTGAAAGTAATGATTGTATGCTAGTACAGAGTCCTCAACTTACGACAATGGAGACCCAAATCTGTTGTTAAATGAGACATTTGTTTGTTATTTTGCTCAGTTTACAAAATTTCTTGCCACAGTTGTTAAGTGAACCGCTGCAGTTGACACGTTAGTAATCCGGTTGTTAAAAGTGAATCTGTTTTCCCCATTGACTTTGCTCATCGGAAGATCACCAAAAAATGATCACATGACCTTGGGACACAGCAACAGGTTATAAGTAGGACCCAGTTGCCAAGAATCTGAATTTTGATCATGTGATTATGGGGATGCTGCAAAGGTGGTATCTGTGGGAAAGGGTCACACGTCACTTTTTTCATTGCCATTGTAACTTTGAACGGTCATTAAAGGAATGGTTGTAAGTCGAGGACTACCTGCATTGAAGATGTAAAAATGAATGTGGGTATCGAGGGGCTTATTTGCATCTTGTGAGCCAGTTATTTTTTTGTAGCAATTTTCTGGTTTCTTGATCCTCACACCAAATGGGCGTTAAAGCACAAAATGGATGCAGAGTTTGCAGAATGAGTTACCTCAACCACCAAGTCAGTGTGAATGGGCAGCTATGACATTTCCCCAAACTTTTTAAAAAAACTAAGCTAAGCCAAATCCACTATTACAGGCAGGCAGGGAGAGGCTTGCCTGAGGTTGCCCTGTTGCTACCCACTTATATTTGTGCCTAGTACTCAAATGAGTGTATTAATTGTATTGTTCCCTCTTGGGCACAGCAAGCAGAAGCCTGGTGCAGTTGTCCGCAGGGTAGCCATCCACAAGGAGCTGAACTATTTTCTTAGCTTGCCCTTCATCTTTAAGGCTAAATATACTCCATTCTTCCAATTGTTTGTTGTAAGATGTGATTGCCACCTGTTTAGAAAGTTTTTTTTTTCATCGTAACCTCTTTCCAGGTTGTTTTCCAGTTCCTGCCCTTTGTGTGTTAATAATGAAAAGCTGTCTAGCAAAATTAAAATATTTTAGAGGCTTTCAGCGTCCCAACAGCCTACCAAGAATTGAGAGAGGCAGTCAAATCAGATGTGATGTGATGGAGGACAGGAGTGCATGTCTTCATTTTCCCCCTCCCTCCCAATTTTCCCTTCAGAATCCTGCTCTGCTCAAACCTCACTGCTGTTAACGCTTGTTGCTGAAAAGGTCTCCAAAGGAAAGTAACCTGCTTGCAACCTTGGTCACCAAGCTGGCATTTACTAGATGGTGATGCAAGGGCTGTGCAATGCAGCGGTGCTATTCACACTTCAGCACACTAGGCGGTGCCAAGGATCTGCGGAAAGCCAGAGCCACCGAAAAGGGCGAAAAATTAGGCCTTTTGCCACTCTTGACAATAATGCCATTGAGCCAAGCTTCTTTTTGATGCCTTCACTGGAAGCGAAGCTTTTTTAGGGCTCCTGTTGAGTCTCTGGATGTAAGCCAAGATTTCGTCTATTCCCTTTCCAGTGCAACCTGCCTTCTGAAAACTTAAGCTAATTACAAAGCTGTGATCTAGGGCAAATGTCAACATCACTGCAATTAGCCCAGGTCTGTAGGAAGCCGGTGGCTCAAGTACTTTAAACAGGCAGGTTGCCTATTTCTATCCATGCCCACGAACTACAGTTGAGAAGCTTTGAGCGAACAGATTTCTAG
Organism: Boaedon fuliginosus; assembly: GCA_027560395.1. Classification (NCBI taxonomy): domain Eukaryota; kingdom Metazoa; phylum Chordata; class Lepidosauria; order Squamata; family Lamprophiidae; genus Boaedon; species Boaedon fuliginosus. The sequence goes on from JANHGC010009072.1 coordinate 302,534, forward strand.
CTCAAGCAAAAATGCTGCAGCCACCTTAGCTCTTGCCTTCCAGACTGCCTTAGCTTTGCCTGGACTAAAGGCCACTTAGTAAAAGAGACCAAAGGCTCTCTGCAAAGAACTGAACTCGAGGGGTAACATGCACTTCAGAGTACGTGTGAGAATGCACGTCACCTGTCAGGAACACTTCAAAGCAACCCATTTCCCAGGCCGTGCACAGCTGTCCCACACAACTGGCATGTAATCCTAGGAAATGGAAAGGTACATTTGACTTCACGTGTTCTCCGAGAGGTGCTATGCGTGCACCACCCACGCTTGCCAAATCACATTTTGCTCTTCCGATCTGAATTGCTACACAGGTCTATCGGAGAACACGAGAAACCCACCAATTCATTCCAAACACCCAAGTATTTCAGCCACACTTTTTTTTTAACCCCCTTTATTTTCTAGGAGATTCAAGACAACAGACAGCCTCATTTCACAATAACTTATATAAATAAAAAAGGAGCAAAAGACATCTTAATATTTTAAAGTAAAAAAAAAAAAGAATGAAAAGAAAGACTCATCAGGAGAGGGGTGGCCTGTACACAGCAAAATAGCACCATCTAGGGAGCCAACGCAGCTCCCATAGAAACAAGGATAGGGGAGAATGCAGCTGGGCTGCATGGAAACCAGATCAGCAACATTAATAACTTAATGTTTCTTAATTAAAAAAAAAAGTTACACAGAAAGGGGGCAAGGAGTGAAGGCCCAAGCTATCTAACCCAGACGCACAGTAGCTCTTGTTCCTTCAACTGGATTTGGGAGCAAAGAAGGAAAGGAGGGACCATTTGATGAAATACAATGAGAGAAAAGTGAATCTACTCACATTAAGATGCTTGTCAAGAGGGGTTCTTCTTGTCAAGCATCCGCACCCCCTAGACATCAGTTTGGTACCCCCACCCCCACCCCGAAGCAGCCACATGCTTGAATGAAAGAAATGGATGGAAGGCCCACTTCACTCCTCTTTCCCAACGGACGGGAGTCCTGGTTTTGGCAAAATCTCACATGCTTTTTTAAGTGTCAAGAGGTGGAAGAAAGGGCTTCGGTAATTTGCTAAGGCAAGCACTGCACTGCCACTGAGGTAAAGAGGGCAGCTTGGATAGATACAAGGATGGGGAAAACCTTCCCCTGGCAAGGGCATCGTAATTAGCACCACCCCTTCCAGCCAGCAAAAGGGAGGTCGGGGCAAGAGAGTGTTTCGCTGGTGCAATCTGTGAATTGGAATCACTTACCCTTTAAGGGAGATCACTCTCTGCTTAGTGTACCCTGGAACCCACAACAATCCTCGGTTCCATTTTCCTCCGCAGCGAGTCCACCACGTTGCATAATGGATCAATTGGACTCCCTCCCATTCGCAGTGCTTTCACCAAAGGGATACTACTTAAATGTGCAAAACCACACACCCTAAAGTTGGATCAATGCCATTCAACCGGATGAAGACGCCCACAGCCACTCCCCGCCATGCCCTCCTGCCCACCTTTTCTTCCCTTTCTATCTCTTTTAATAGGCAAGTCAGGTGGTGCCCTGCTGAAGAAGTCCCATTTCCCTGCTTAAGAATGGGCAGGGAGCTGGTGTGGAAGACACGTTATGTTCTGGTGCAGGCCATGATTTGGTTTAGAAGAATCAGGCAGGATCCTATGGGCAAGTGCTGGGCCCTCAAAAGCACCAGGCAGGAGCATGTGGCAGTGTGTCAACCCAGGAAGTCAATGCCCTCGTTCTCCCTCAAGATGCTCTCAGCCCTGACTGCCACAGGAGGATAAGCTGTCATAGAGAGAGTCACTGAGGGACTCCGAGTTCTCCAGGCCCGGCTGGCCCTCTGGACCCATATCCCTGGAACAGGCTTCTGTGCTGCCCTCTTCACCCACATCAGAAGCACTGGGGGTCCGGCTGCTGCTGGTGCTGAAGGCCGGGGATGCCTGAGGTCCTTCTGAGGACGCCCGTCTTCTCTCGACAACATTGCAAGCTGAACCCTGCAGAAGCAGAAAGGTAGAACTATTCAACAGAAGAAAGCCAGGGAGACTGACCATCCTGGTTTTGGTTTTGCCTTATTTCTGTTTTACAGCGACTGAGAGCCACAGGAGGTGTGGCTGGAGGGCAGAGATGAGCTCCACAACTGCATTTTGTATTTTCAAGGCCGGGGGGAAGGGGGGGAATGAACTCTTTTCATTTACAAGAGGTCCTGATTTAACAATCACTCTTTCAGCAATCATCTGAACTTGGGACAGTTGGTGAACGAGTGGTACTTGCAATCGGTCTTCAAAGCTTTGGCCAGCTCAGTGCCCTTACAGTCACACAGTGGTGATCTAGGTGCTCAGCAACCGGCCCAGATTTCCAGTTATTCCAATCACAATCCCATGATGCCAATTTGGGACCTTCCCCACTGGCTTCCCACAAGCAAAGTCAATGGGAAGGCCAGCAGGAAGTCAAAAGTGGTGATCACGGAGGTCCTTGTTTAACGGTGACTCACTTAACAATGGTAACTGGGAACTACCGGTAGCAGCAAGGTCACATGACACTGCATATTATGACTGCAGTTTGTAGCATCAGAAAATCTGTTCAAATTATTGTAGTCAATCGAGGAACCTCTCTGTCTCTTCAGTTCCTGGAAAACCTAAAATTTTACACAGCAGCCAAAACAGCCTAATTGTTTACATATTGTATTACGATTAGATTGTTATCCCACGTTTTTATACATAAACCATGGTTGGTGAGATACTTAACATTTATTCATAGATTTTGTATCCTGCTTGAATGTTAAAAGAGCCTCATCTCGTTGTGACTTGCTCCTTCTTCTGCACTCAAAGCTGAAAGGGGAGCCATAGCTTTGGGACAAAGAGGAAGGAGATGCCGTTGATCACCGTTTCCTATAACATCACCCACTGCGTGATTTTGCAAAGATGTCTTAGCATGACTAGAACCACTCAGGAAAACAAAGCTTTCTGTGAGTACTTAACAACAAATCTGTCAGTACTGGTTACCATCTTCATACACCCTCGTGGATAACATCAAAAGCTACTACAGTGATTCTTAGCTTCACAAGCCCTTGGAAACCAAATGCTG
>JANHGC010009072.1:308599-321315 GCA_027560395.1 Boaedon fuliginosus
TACTCTGATCCAACAGCTGTGCAGCAGATAGCCACTGCACAGCATTTGGATCAGAGTATTTGCAGAATACCACAAAGTTTTTGAACGTGATCCCGTGCAGCACGCTTTTGACAGCCAATCTGGCAGCGTGTCCACGAAGCGGGTAACCAGCGAACCGGGAGAAACCCATCCCTGGTGAACAAGTGCCATCTCTAAATATGTAGGATGACATTTCCCAGAATTTTTTTAAATTGTAGTCCAATCCATCTAGAGCAGGGCTATCAAACTCCCAGCCCATGGGCCAAATGCGTCATGTGCTGGCCACGGCCACACGCGGTTTAGCAAAGGGGGGGAAAGTCCCGATATGCCATGTGACGCCACCATGATGCTGTGAGTTTGACACTACTGATCTAGAAGATGTACAATCAAGAAAAACCACTATTAGTTATCTCAACACCCCCCCAAATATTTTAGTGAAGCACATGCACCCAAACAACCCAATTCAGATTTAAAAATCATATACGAGATAGTACTTTTAGAAGAAAGAACCTGTAGAATTAAAAGCATCTAGGTGTTTTGCAATTCCCATATATTATCCCACTATTTCCCACTATTCCTGCGTAATAGCCGCCTCGAGTTCCCCTTGACCATGGAAGAGAGGCGGGGTATAAATCAAATAAATAAAATAAAATTCATCTTAAAATTTAAAGCATTATCCTGCCCAGTTGTAACAGCTATATAGATTAAATAAAAGCTATTTCAGATTATAGTATCGATTGTATTGGACATTGCTATAACTGGCAGTATAATCAGCTTGCATAGCAAACAAACTTGTCACTAATGAAAAATAAGTCCATCTGTTAGAGTTATGCATATCTTGCATGTTGTTAATATCAGCTGCAGACAAGCAATTATAGACCAGTGTTCTGCAGTTATGCATCTCTTCCAATTAGGAGATTTAATGTGACTCCAAATTTTTGTACAAATTATATTTTAAACAACTCAGCAGCATTGAAGTATTAAACTCCTGCTTGCAACAGTTCAGATACAGATACAGATTAACAGAGTTGGAAGGGATCTTGTAGGTCATCTAATCCAACTCCCTACCCAAGCAGACTGTACACTATTCCTAATATTCCTAACCCAAGTTTCATTCCTAACAGGCCACTACTAAAATATCATGCGTATGTTATTTAAAAGCCTAGTTCAAGCAAGTCATATTTTCACCTCTGTCATTGTTTATTAACTGATGAGAAAGCTCAGGATTATTCCATATGAAAATGAAATCGGTTTCTGGTATTGGAAAATAGGACAGTGCATGAATTTCTGACATTGGAGGAATCCACTGGTTATGGGATCTTCCAAGAAGGGCAAGAGTCCAGAAGATATACCAGGTCCTATTATATACTGCTTCATTGATTTGGAACTTTACTATATACAGGATTCACATGCAATTTATTTTCTCTGACTGCTTGCCATTGGAGGAATTCCCTAAAGGGGGAAAAACAATTAGGAGGCTTTGATGTCAGAAACTCTGAAAAAGGACTTAGGGTGGCCCAGCTATACAAGTTTTCCTTTGATCATTTGTGAACTGAGGGATTATCACTCCCCACTCCCCCAATTGAATCATAAGAACTTTCTATAGTACATGGAATAATGCATATAATTCAGTGGTAAGACATGGTTTTAACACACTGAAGGTTCTTTCCTTTCCTTTTAGGCCAGCAAATTGGAGAGGGAGAAAAACCAAGAAGCTAGGCAGATTAAAGAACACGAACAGCATAAAAACACAGTCATTGTAACGGAACTCAAGGCTAAACTTCATGAAGAAAAAATGAAAGAGCTCCAGAGTGTCCGCGAAGGACTTTTGAGACAGCACGAGGCTGAGCTCCTTAGAGTTATCAAAATTAAAGATAATGAAATTCAAAGACTCCAAACCTTACTTAACGCTGTGCGAGATGGGACCCCTGACAAGGTTAAGACGGTGCTCTACTCCGAAGCAAAAGAGGAGGCCAAGAAAGGATTTGAAGCGGAGAAAATTAAAATGCAGCAGGAAATTTCGGAACTGAAGGCAGCTAAGAAACAAGTGGAGGAAACTTTATCGGTAGTCATTCAAGCTGACAAAATAAAAGCGGCAGAGATACGGAGCGTTTATCACCTACATCAAGAAGAAATCACTCGAATAAAGAAAGAGTGTGATCGGGAAATTCGCAGGCTGGTATGCAGTTTTCCATCATTTTGATGATTTTAATAGGGGGAAGTAAATGTTCTTTCCATGTCGTTTACACTAAAAGTAATTTAATATAGAATGGCCAAGCATCCTCCTTTTGGACAGCTAATCTAGATAGATCCTTCAGATCTTTTTTTCAATACTAATGAAAAGCTCATTAGATCTGGCTATCTCTGCAATGGATGCTCTATGACCTTTTGTCACAAGCTGTCGCTGGCTGAAAGATTTGATTCTGGTTGTCGATTGCTTTGTTGCCATGTCATCTGTTCCCAATTATAATTAATTCCATCTGGATTATAAACTTCACACAGAAATGAGTTAGTATTCTGCAGAAGTTGGGGTTCCTTTCTCACATTCCAAACTTGAAAAACAGGAATGGGATATTAGCGCAAGGATTTCTTTTGCCCTTCTTGTGTTGTGTATTGATTATGTAAATGATGACATTTCTTTTTCAGTCTCCTGGATGTGCACATTTGAAATGTACCTGCATAAATTATTGGTTGCTTTACTGTTCTTATCATGGAGTAATGGAAGTGAAGTGTCTGAATTATATAGTAGGGAAAGTGTTTCAACTCTGCCTTGGACACATTTGCTCTATTGTCAGAGGCTTCTAAAAGGAGCATTGCTGAAAGCAGACTTCCCCTTGACCGGGGAAGAGAGGCAAGGTATAAATCGAATAAAATAAATAAAAATAAATAAATAGTGGAAATAAAATATTATTTTATAAGGCATTAAAGACTTTTTAATCCCTGCTGAAAGGCTATATCTATTGCTATTTTTGGAATTTTATATTCTATTACCAAGTGAATTGATTAAGTTGGCGAAACCAAAGAGTGGTCTCTCTAGATACTATGTTTAAGTTAAGTATATTCACTTCAAGAATTTCAAAATCATTTCACAAGCTAATGTAATAGAAATAATTCCCATGGAATTCAGTGAAACGTACTTGATATAGCATTGATTGATGGTGGCCACTGAATTCAAGCTGGGTGGTTTCATATGTGGTATTTTTTGAAACTATAAAGGTACATAGAGCATGTAGCTAGACATGATTTTATGCAGCTAAATCCACACCTGTGATTTCTTTCTGTTATCCTGCACATTTAAATTGCACAATGCTTTCCATATAGAAAAATAAGTAATATAAAATGACTCTTACTTTTTTTCAATTTCCAGACTAAAATATTTGCATTACATAGATTTGCATAAATCATTCAAAGTACTTTTGAAAGGTTTGAAATGTTATATTTGGATAATGTGTGCGTGATGTTTTGTGTTTATTTTTCTTTCCTCCCCAATAGGGGTTTAATTTTCAGATTTTGGGGTTGCAATTGCTATCACAATTACAGTATATTGGAGTTGTTAAAAATATGTTAAAAATATTTAACCATATGATTCAAAGGAATGAGATTATCTATTTTTTTAGGAAAATTTTTTAATTTTAATGCACTAGCTTACATAAAATAGTATAGTTTCTATAAAGGGAGTTTATAAAGAAACAACATTAACCATTGGCAATCAAATCCGATTTGTGAAATGCAAAAGCAAAAGGGGAAACTGTTACTGGTGTACTGTATTTTTCAAAGTTATTTTCTGCATGAATGTATTCTTTAGCATGAATTTAGGCAGCCTGAAATGTAGAAAAAGAAATGTACAAGGAAGGGAACCAAGAATAAGCTATGCTCTGCCCCATCACTGTTTTCCCATCTCTTCTTTTCATAATCATAATTATCAGGTTGAAATAGGGAGGATGTCCAAGAAATTTCCACAATACAGCTCGGTAACATCATATCCTGGGATCTACATTGTGAAGAGGGAAACCGTAGCAATGAATGTTTATTTATTTATTTGTTTGTTTGTTTAAATTTATACCCCGCCTCATTTTCCCAGGGGAACTCGAGGCGGCTTACAACAGTAAAATCACAATATTCACAGTAAAAAGAAAACAACCCACAATCACAATCATCCAAGGAGGGGCACATTAATTCCAGGCCTTCCGCCAGAGCCAGGTGTTTGTGGCTTTACGGAAGGCCAGTCAGGTGGGGGTGGTCCTGATCTCAACCGGGAGCTGGTTCCAGAGGGTCGGCGCCGCCACAGAGAAGGCTTTTCCATGGTGGCCCGCCAGCCGACATTGTTTGGCTAACAGGACCTGTAGCAGGCCAACTCTGTGGGACCTAACTGGGCGCTGAGAGGCATACGGTAGTAGAAGGTGGTCTCGAAGGCCTTCATCTCTCAATCCATCAGGGCCAAAAATCATAATCCTCATTTTTCAGGCTCCTGGATTTTAACTCCATAGCCTGTCAGAGATATCTGGGACCCTGTTAGCAATATTGTGGGTGATCAATTTTATTTAAAAAAAAAACAGAGGAGGGGGGGACATTTTAGCCTCTTAGGAATCTGAAAAAAGCTTGGAAACAAATGGGGAGCATCTGGTGAAATCTTAAAAGATTAAAAAAAATGGGAGAAGGAGGGGAAGTCTCTCTTAAAAAAACCATTTCACTCAATCTGTACAGCTATTCATTATTCTCTTAACACCTTACTGGCTCCACTCTTGATCCCAACCAGAAATCTTCAGTTTTATGCAAATCTGGAATCCAGAGTGAAACAAAGCGCTGCTCCTAACTTAAGTACGGTGCCTCTTGGGGTGAGATCAGCCTTCACCAATGTGCCTTTAAAGCCCTTCCAGGCAGGTCTGATCCGCTCTCTCTGCTCTGACTTACCTATTGAGCAGCTGCTGCATGAAGTTCTCCGCAGTCACCTCCTGGTACATAAGGGTGAGCTGGCTGTGTCCGGTGTCACAGGTGTGGGACCGAGGTTTGTCCAGGGCCAGCCCATTGATGTAGGCCTTCTCCTCCTCCAGGGCTTTGCGCAGGTCCTCTGCCTTCTCCATGAGCTTGGAAATGTTCAAGCTTTCAGGCTCCAGCTTGCGTGAGCCGGCTTTGCTGTCCTTGGCTTTGGGAGTCTCCGGCCTCCGGCTGAGGGCAGGCAGCTTGCTCTTACGCAGCCCAAACCAACTGGCAAGACCACTCGAATTCTTCTGCTTGGTCTCCCCTGCGGCCGGCCCACCTTTGTGCCTTCGCAGGACGTTCTCTTCAATGCCTTTCATCACCTTTTCTTCAATACTGGCGGGAGGCCCAGCTTTGCCCTTGGCCTGGTCAGGGCCAGGGGGATGTTTGCGCCCAAAACTGCTGTGTGCCTTGGCTGTGGGTGGGCATGGCCTGGGTTCTGGAGCAGGGGGTTTGGTGGGGGATTTGGACGGTAACTTGGTCGGGCTTCCGTGCGGACTCTTGGCATTCTTCCCGGGCGGCAAGGGTTTGGAGGGATTTCTGTTTGCTGGCGTTCCTAAGGAACGATTCTTGGAGGCCTGGTGCTCAGCGTCATTGCCACGGGAACCCACAGAATGGGAAGAGTAGCAACGAGGGGTTGATTCATTCCCGTGGCAAGGTTCAGGGTGCTTGAGGCTGCTGCTCCCAGAGCCCAGCCTGGGGTGGGCTTCAGGAAGGCTTTCCCCACGCTCCCCGGGCCGGGTGGGGGCCCTCCCCTTCTCAAAGCCCGGTCCCTCTTTCCCCTCCGCCCCTTTCAACCTCCCGAGCACTGTCAGCCGCTCTTTGAAAGGCATGCTGGCTGCCACCTCAAGCGTCCGCTTGGTAGAGCCGCTGGGGCCTCTCTTGGAGTTGTCGGGGTTCCTGCGGGCCAGAGGGGGCGAGCGCCTGCTCTCCGAGCCAGACTTTTCTCGGTGGCCAGCAGGGCAGGGCTCCAGAGAGACGTCACTGGGCGGCACTGCCCGGAGAGCCAAGCGGCAGGAAGGCAGGAGTGCCTCAGGTGCATCCAGTTTGGTATCACGGGATGAGGGGGACCGAGAGCTCACAGCAGTGCTGAGGGTCAGCTCTAAGATGTTCTCGTACTCGTGGGGTTTGTGGTACCCAAAAGGGTCTGGTAAGGTGGGCGCAATAGGGGGTGACTCTGGGACAAGGGGTCGGCCAGCCTTGAGGGAGGGATGCCCTCCGCCAATGCCAGAGTCAGCAGGAAAAGGGCTGTCGGGGGAGCCCTTGCGGCTAGGCGTTGGGGAGTGGTACACCTCGTACGTGTTACTGCGGCAGGGGATTTTGGAGCTGCGGGTGAGCTGTGGGCTGAGGCGAAGGGCAGCGGGGCTGGGCGGCGGCGGCATTTTCAGCAATTTGAGCACCTTGGAGGGGGAGGGGATAGGGAGCCCTTGCAGAGACTTATCTTTGTCTTCACTGGATGCAAGGACGCTCAGGTAGGCCGGCTCCCTGCAGGCAGATGGGGGCCCCAAAGCCTCTAGGCAACTCACGGCCTGAATGTGCTTGTAGCTCCTGGCCTGCCCTTCAGGGTTTCCCATCAAGCAGGGTCCACTGGGCTCCCCATTGAGCAGGGCACTGTCACCGGCCTCCCGAAGGACATGCTGCAGGTAGGTCTCCACCTCACCTAATTCCAGCTTGTGTTCAGCCAGTGCACTCAGCAACACTTGCCCCGGGTGTCCTTTCTCTGGAGGATCAGGTTCCCCTGCCTCATCGGAAGAGGAGGAGGAGCTGCCTTCACTTTTCAGTGGAGGCTGCCCAGGCGCCCCTTCACCCTGAGCCAGCAGCAGACATGGCCAGGCTTCTGCAGTCACTCCTTCTGGGGAGCTCAGCTGCCCAGGGTCTCTCCAAGGGGAAGGAAAGGCAAGCAGGGGGTCCATCTCTTCCAGGGAACGAAGCACTTCCAGGATTTGGGCCTTCTTTCGCAGGAAAGGGGAGAGAGCTTCCAGAGAGTGGGGATTAGATCCAGGAATTTCCAGACAGTGCTCCTCAGAGATGACCTGGGATGCAGGACACACAAAGACATACAAAATATAACAAAGGCCAGCTTTTGATTTCCATTTCTGCCCTCTTGACCACAACATCCCGTTTATTTATTTATTTATTTATTTATTTATTAAATTTATACCCCGCCTCTCTTCACCCCTTACGGGGGAACTCGAGGTTGTTTTTTCTACCGTACTTGTTGTTTCTACCGTAGTGGTGTCCCCAGTTCTTTACAACCAGATCAAATGATTTATTCTAATATATAGTCTCCTACAATGGACAAAAGTTCCCCAGAAGTAGCAGAGAAAGAATTTGTCCATCACCTTCTGCTCAATATTGTTTTTAAGTGGCAACATAATGGAGAAGCTGCAAGAAAAGCAGGAATTCCTCCTCCTCCTCTCCATGTGAATTTTGCATTCAATCCAGGCTGTAGTTTGCTAAAGTATGCACTGAATGGATACTACCAAAGAGAAAATATGCTGAGGGTTATGATTTTGACTTTAGCTAGTCCTTATGAATCTATAATTTTGCATCTTCCATATATAGCATACCTACAGGTGTAATTTATTTAACAAGTGTAATTTATTTAATCAGTTTGTATTGCCAGCCATCTCAACAAGTGAGCTTCATTGTTTAAACAAAATTAAAAATAAGATCAAAAATAAGATCTACTTGATTTTTTGTTTTGTTTTTTTTGTTTGTTTTCATCAAATTCTTTAGCCTCTCCTCTCAGCAAACGATTTCTTCGGCAGCTCCCGATTCAGAAACATACATTACAATTAAAATCATAAAAATGTTTTAAAAGAATAAAAACAGTAGAAGCCATTTACTGCTTGCTGGGCAGATGATTTCAACCCACAATACGAACATTAAAATACACAGCACTGAGGAAAGTATCAAACTGACATTCACTGACACAGCCAAGAGATGGGGCCTTTCATACATTTCGGGCCCTGGGCCCCAGCAAAGAACCAGGCCTTTAATGCCTTATGAAAGGCCAGCTGTGTCAGAGCCATCCTAATCTCTAAATACATCATTGGAGAAAAGGAACAAACACATGCACTCATCATCCTGCCCAATCAGATGGGTAGAAATAACTGGGAGAGACGGTCCCCTCAGGTAACTCAGTCCCAAGCTATGAAAGGTTTTAAAGGTGACAACCAGGGCCTTGACTTGCACCCAGAAGCACACTGGCTGTCAATACAGCTCACAAAGTTCTACATGTACCAAGGTACTGGCACCACTGACTGCTTGCATTGCCATAGTTCTTTAAGGACCGCCTCACGTAGAATGCACTGCAGTAATCCAAACAGGAGATCACAAGGCCAAGAATAACTGTGAGCCGGGCCTTCCGGTCCAGGAATAGGCACAACTGGCATGCAACCCAGGAGTATACAAAGTCCCTCCTAAGCACAGCTACTGCTTGTCTTCAAGCAAGAGCCAAGGGTCCAGGAAGATGCCTCTCTGGAGTCTCCCTATTTTGATCAAGGAGGCTAGCGGATGTTTTCTTCTACAAGGATGACCATCTTTTCTTTCTAAGAGCCATGGTGGCGTAGTGGTTAGAGTGCAGTATTGCAGGCTACTTCTGCTGACTGCTGGCTGCCTGCAATTCGGCAGTTTGAATCTCACCAGGCTCAAGGTTGACTCAGCCTTCCATCCTTCCGAGGTGGGTAAAATGAGGACCCAAAATTGTTGGGGGCAAGATGCTGACTCTGTAAACCACTTAGAGCAGCGGTGTCAAACTCAAGGCTCAGGGGCTGGACGGGGTGCCTAGATCTGGCCCGCAGGGCCACCCTGAAAATAGTGAAGGACCGGCCCACGGTGCCTCTGCCGGTGAAAATGGAGTTGGGGGGAGGGGTGCTGACAGAAGGCTGCAGGAGGCCATTGCGGCCAATAATGGGCCCAGGAGGGCTGCGCCTCCCCCAAGCTTCGTTTTCGCTGGCAAAGGGTTGGAGGAGGCTGTTGCAGCTGAAAACAGAGCTTGGGAGGCCATTTTCACTGGCAGAGTGCTCAGGCCACCACAGGTGCCCCCAACACGACACCCAACCCGGCTCCCTGAGGTCAAACACAATTCTGATGCGGCCGTCAATGAAACCAAGTTTGATACCCCTGGCTTAGAGAGGGCTGCAAAAAGCACTGTGGAACAGTATATAAGTCTAAGTGCTATTGCTATCTGTACTTGTTATTTTATAAGTTTGCTTTTAAAAATTATATATGCCGCCCAAAGTTATCAAGCCGGGTGACCTTAGAAACATGTATCAATCAAACTAACAGATCTGCCTGACTCAACTTTTGAAACCAGTTCTGAAGGAACAATCCGACATCCACTTCCCTACATACAATGCAGCAGTTCTCCTTTGGTAACTGTGATCTTCCTCTTTTTTTTCCCCCTTGGAAAAGAAAAAAAAAATTGCCACTTCCCCCAATCTCACGATTTGAGTCAGAGCCACAAAGTTCACAGCATAAGAAGATGTCTACTGCATCAAAAGTCTACACTGCGCAGCACTGCATCAATTAATGGCTCCGGGCCCCATTCCAAAGAAATGTACACTCTCTCCCTGTCTTAAAGTATTAACCAAGTATGATGCACAGGAAAGCTATCTGAGTGGCCCAACGATGAAGCAGTAGCACCAGCAGGTCTGTACCTGCAGGTGGCAATCCAGAAATGAATGGACACTAGAGGTCTTACAGAACATACCTCTCTCTGCAACAGGCACCGTCCCAGGGGAAACGAAACCGGGAGCTTCTCTACTGTGCCTGGCTGGGAGATCGGGGACGGACTGGAGAGCAAGGAAGCTGGATGGGCCGGAGTCTGAAGAGACAATTAATAGGATGAATGGCTCCAGCAGATCTGAGAGCAAACACCCTGAAGGACAGCACCTTTCAACACAAATCCATGCAAAGTACTTCCAGCAATTCCACACTGCTTGGAAATACATGTGAACTCAGCAGTCACACTGATAAACCATCAACGTTTATTAGCATTGGGATGCCCCCAAATGACTGTAATTCATTCAGTGACTGGTTGACTAACCAGATTTTGGCTCGGCATACTAAATAAAGATAGCGTAGAATAGAGACTTATATATATTTATATTGGAATATTAATTATGAAATAGTGTAAATAAAAGGGAATGAGCATAGTATAATTGATATTACTTCAAGACTTGTATCTCTGAAAAGGAACATGTGATTTGTAATTGTTTTTTTCTTTTGACTATGTGTTTGTTATTGTTTTTTTAATGTTTTCTTTGTCTTTTTTTCTTTATCTTTTTTAAAGAAAAAAATATTTTTAAAAAAAGATAGTGTAGAATAACGTGATGCAGCTGTAAATGCAACATTTCCCCAAACTTTTGAGCTAGATAAAACAATCTTCTTTCCAGCACCCCCATAACACATACAAGAGCTTCATTTGTTCCTCTTCCTCCTAATGAAGTCCAGCAGAGGATAGAGTAAGCGCAGCCACCAAGGGGCCTATAGACAATTCCTTTGCTTGCTGACTTTAAATATTTCAGGAACTTAGATGGCTTTAAAGAAAAGTCCCTCTCTATATGCAGTCACCTAAAACCCACCCACCCTGCAAACAAATCATATCTGCACATGTAAGCTGAGCAAATGATAAGAAAGGAGTTAAAAGACAGAGGACACACCTGGGAGAGAGATCCAGAGGTCAGCTTTCGATGGAAAAGATCACTGAGAGCCTGGTTTTGCCTTTCCAAGTCAAAGACCCGTTTTTTCAGCTTTATGCATTCTTCACGGAGATCCTGAGAAAAGAGAATCTCGCCTGTAAGCTAGAATCAAGCGGGGGACCTGCAAATGCTCTGGCTGGTTTCCTCCCCTCCCCACAGGAATCCTCTAGGTTAGGGTCTTTTGTGGTCAAAGTGGATTCAGGAGAAATCAGCATTTGCCGTCAAGGCACAAAGGACCCTGAATTCTGGGACTTGCACAAATAATTCAAGTTAAGGATATGCATAAACGTTTTTGGTCATAGTTAACAGACACTGATAGTCGTGATAAAAACTGTGGAGGAGGAAGAGGAAGAGGGAAATAGAACTGAAGCCTTCTCTGCTGACTCCTGGGAACGTAATACAGAGCAGGACACAGTTTTGGCATGCAAAAAACACAAGGTGAAACCCCCTTCCCCCAGAGATCAATAAGCAGCTTTGGGTGATGAGCTAATCAGAGCCAAATGCAACTAACATTTGAAGTACTGATAGCAAGCAACTAAGATCTACTATCTGCCTGTCCTTCATCTGTATCAAGGATACACAACTACTATCAGCTCAAGGTTTATACCTGGTTTTGTTTAAAACAATGAGAATTGCATTCCAAAAGTAGCTAAGCTACGTTCACTGTTTAGAGAAAATTTCAGGAGTTTGAGAAAGAAGTATTCTAAGCATCCACAAGACTTCAAGATAGGTGGGGTTTTTTGGCCTTCTACCCCCCCACTCCTGCCCTGTTATACAAAAAACAAAATAGGAGTCATTTTGTTGGCCCAACCTTTTTGGGGGAGCCACAAAGGAAGCTGGTGGGGTGAATATTGCCCCAGACTACATTTTTGCAGTGGCAGGACTTTTAGTCAAAGTTCTTTTGACGTTCCCATTCCAAACTCTAAGAGCACAAAATCTAAACGTGACTTCATCATTAAAAATGAATTATAGTACATTTATACTCCAACCAGATTTACTTGCTCAGTTTCACCTCCATTCTCTCTTTAATTACAATTTTAAAACCAGTTCTGGAGGTCTGAGGGAGATGCATGTAAGATTTCTGGGGAAGACAAGGGGCTCAGGACTGTACCTCAACAATGGGGGAAAGGATGCATGAATTACAGGTAGTCCTCAACTTACGACCACAATTGAGCTCAAAATGTAGGCTGCTAAGTGAGAAATTTGTTAAGTGAATTTTGTCCCATTTTACAAATTTTCTTTCCACATTTCTTAAGTGAATCACTGCAGTTCATTTAGTAACACAGTTGTTAAGTGAATCTGGCTTCCCCATTGACTTTGCTTGTCAGAAGGTCGCAAAAGGGGATCACATGACCCAGGGACACTGCAGCCATCAGAAATGTGAGTGAGGTGTCAAGCTTCTGAATGTAAACCACGTGACCATGGGGATGCTGCAACAGTCTTAAGTCTGAAAAATGGTTCTAAGTCACTTTTTCAGCGCCATTGTAACTTTGAATGGTCACTAAGTGAACTGTTGTAAGTCAAGGGCTCCTTTTGAGCCTGAGTGAATTGTGAAGTCCTCATTTGGTTCTCATTTCTACCACCAGCTTAAGAGGGGACCTGATTTGAAACAGAGCTAACACTGATCTGAAAAAGTTGTAAGGGTTAACAGGGGCATTTGGACTACTCTAAAAGGCAATATGAATATTATCACAGGAATGAGTGTGGTGGAAGAATTCACTCTTCTAGCAACAAGCAGTTGCTTCTAATAGGCTTGTGCCTTTCTTTCATGCAGTATCCAGAGGTTAATTGTTGTATCAACGCTTCTCCCTTGAGCGCAAACAAGACTAACCCTTCTTACTTCGCAGTTATATCTTCCATAGTCCAATGTGCCTACCTCCAAGCAGAAGGATCACAGCTAATTCCATTATCTGGAAGTCACTACTGATTTCATACAAAAATCCCCAACACATAACACATACAAGAACTCCATTTGTCCCTCCTCCTCCTCCTCCTCCTCCTCCTCCTCCTCCT
>JANHGC010009072.1:380854-393506 GCA_027560395.1 Boaedon fuliginosus
GTCTTAGGCGACCCCTGTGAAAGGATTGTTCGACCCCCAAAGGGGTCCCGACCCCCAGGTTGAGAACCACTGTTTTAAAATAAATAATGAGATCCTTAGTTTCTTTTAATCTTCTGTGTAGTACCGTGGTAGCGAACCTTTTCAGGTCCGCATGCCAAAAGCACGCACATGATCCCCCCACGCGCACACACAATCCCCCTGCACATGCGCGCACTCTTCATCTTCCGCGTGCAATCTTCCCTCTTCTGAAAAACAGCTGATAGGGGCTTCCCCACCAATCAGCTGTGCTTAGGAAGAGGGAAGAAAAGCAAGTAATAGAGCCAGGATGGCCGCGAATCGCCAGAGGCGTGTGCGCATGTGCGTGGGGCGACAGCTCGCATGCCAGGAGGAATGGCTCTGCATGCCACTTCCGGCACGCATCCCATAGGTTCGCCACCACCGGTATAGTATAATTAAAATACTTCAGGTTTGTTCACTTCCTACCCAGAACCACTGTTTAGGCACTTCTTTACAAATATGCATAACATACAGTTAGTATTGCTAAATTCAGCAGTAGCTGATCTAACATTTTTAGATGCTGGGATATAAATATCCCAAGCAGTGATTAAACACAAACACTCAAAAGTTTTAGAAAACATAAGATCAGAAAAAAGTATCTTAAGCTAACAGTTTGCTATTAAAACATTCTGGATGGTTCTTTCAAAAATAGCTTTTCTTTTCAATTTTAAGCCTCATCATCCTCTAATTCAGTGGTCCCCAACCTTTTTGAGCAACAGGGACCTCCTGTTCCATGGAGAGGGGTTTTTCTACAGACCACGACTATAGGGGTTGTGGTTTCACGTGCTGCCTACATCCCATGGACGGGGCTTTGTTTGCACAGTCCAGTTTCTGGTATGCTGTGGACCGATGCTGGTCCACGGACCGGGGGTTGGAAAGCCCTCCTCTAACTTTTAAGTAAAAACATTTAATTCAAGTATGCCCGTGCAAATACACCAGCCACAAATATGTATTTACAGCTATATCTTGAGCAAAGACCAGAGCAACCCACCCAAGTTATAACAGATGAATGGTGGTTATAACCTGAGTTCAAAAGTTCCAGACATCTTAATACCCTCATGGTCTCATGATCACAATCTGGATGCTTGACAACTTGTTCACACTTATGGCCAATTGTCAAGCACCCCATGATTACAATTTGCAACCTTTTCTGCTGGCTTCCCCTAGAAACTCACTGGGGAAGTCAGCAGGGAAAGTCCTTCCGCACTCACACAACTTCCATTGCCCTCCCTAACCCATGCCTCTCATGCAGCCCGTCACATCCTGGCCCATATGGCACTATTCACTCTCCCTTACTCCTTCCCTCCACCTGACAGCAGCTACTTAGCTGCCTGATGGCCTAGGATTGCAACTTCCAGCTGGCTTCCCCCTTGATTTTGGTTGTAGGAGGCCAGCAAGAATTTGCTTCACCTAATGACCATGGGATTCAGTTATCAATGGTAACCAGGAATGCAATTTATGCATTACTTAGCGAATTCAATCCTAATTGCCATCATAAATCAAGAACTAAACTTTATTAATATGCGCTATAGGAAATAGGCTACATTTCTGAATCTGCAAAAAACACTGAGAATGTGCTTCTTTTTTTAAAAAAAAATCAGAATCTACAATAGCCTAATCAAGATCAAGCCCATTTTGTATTTGATTTTTTTTTGCTTCACTGTCTTTTTTTTTAATTCTGAAGACTAGAAAGAGAAATGAACATGAGATTTAATAATCTTTCACAGGATTGAATGATACAGAAAACTATGGCTGGTGTAAATAAATAAGCACCAATTTGCTTGTACTTGATAAATTAATTCATGAATCTATAGTCCGTGTTTCCATAGCAAAGCATGCTTAATTAAACCATAATATATTATGCAAACCAGGTAATTAATTCATTAATAATAACTTGTAGCTCAAAATCTCATTTACAAGAAATAGGATTTCTTTTAGGTAGCCAGGACAGATTTTTAAAAATGTCTTTATTTCTTGCCATTATGGTCAAAATAAAGAAAATTGGTCATAGATGGACTAGCAATATGTGTGCTTATTTATAAGGATATGTTGTATATTCCTGTTCTGAATCTCAAGGTAAAAGAAACAAACTTTAAAGTTTGTTCTGATGTCAAAGAATGTACTCTAAATGTGACATATTTTTTCAATTACTTTTTTGCAATAGTTTACCAAAAACATTTCCAAATAAAACAAATAAATCTGAATTCTCAACATCTACCTGTTGGTAGCCATGAAGTAGGACGTTTGTGCTAGATCCTTGCTGGCTGAAAGAGAAAAGTCACAAGTTAAATTTGCCAACACTTTTAAGATTTCTTCTAATTTTATATGCCAAGACTGGGGAACTTTTTGTGGGAATCCTGGGCTTATTGGTTAGACTAGGGGAATGATTACAGTGAGCAAAATCCTGTCATGTGAGGATAAGAAATGATTTCCTGCTTTTTTTCTGGCCTTGGGTAAGGAGTCATATTGGATTTCTCAAAATATTATTTGGAGATAGAAATGGTACTGTTTCTCAAAAGGACAAAAAATATATTCTTTGCAATTCTAGTCAGAGGAAGCTGTGAGCACCGTATATGGTATGTATTACAGCTATCCGAAGCATTCAAAAGGATGTTTCTAAAGAAGAGTATAGCCCGCTGCAAAGCATTCAAATTGCTAGTTTGTCTCCTTATAAATGTGGAAGCACAGGCAACCCTCCCACTGAATTACCAGTAAAAGAAAACACTGTGCATGCCCATACATGGAACAACTGAAAAGCATTTCATATAGAATGCTATGTAAAGCTTGATTATATACATTTCTGCTATAAAGGCTGGCATTAGTATTTTCATTTTGAACCCTTTGATCCTAGACATGCAAAAGGCATATATATTAACAGCCTCTTCTTTTTCCTTTTTAACATGACATTCTTTACCAAGAAAATGTATTCCTGGGAATAATTTCTTAGCTAGTAAACAACCATTTTTGCATGTGTGTTGTCTGAGCAACAATCGGAGTCGTGGTTAGAACATACCTCGAACTAGCTGTGTGCACTTCACCACATGAGTATGAGGATGATCTATGGTGATTTCAAATCCTAGAAGAAAAAAGGAAATATTTAGAACATGGATATAATTTGCTTGTAATTCTACATACCATGCATGTCTCTGCTCCTGGGAAGCAAAGTAGATTGTTCCTCCAGTCAATTAATACCGCTCTGTGCTCAGATGCAAACAGGATATCTCCTGGGCTCAAATACATCAATTATCTAGTACAAGAATGCAACAGATATCGCAAGTTTCTGAAATACTAAATTTCTTGGTAAAACATCCATTCAAGTATTCTAAAATTGATTCTGAATTACAGAATAAAATCCTAGCAACTACTTGTTTTTCTGCTCACTTTAATAACTCAAGCAAGTGCTTTAGTCTTAGAACAGTTTTTAATCAATTTTAAATTTGTTCTGATAAGATTTTTATTCTTGTTAAAGGAAAATATATGAAGAAACAAATATTCTTTATTCCTGCAAATTAACAGGATACATGTTTATAGATTATGTCCATACTGACCATCACAATTGTTAAGCATTAATGACAATTATCTTTAACCTGTTTCATGCATTACAATGTTTCACCGCAAGGATTAACATGCTTACACACTATATAGTTAAAGTCAAAAATGTCTTGCTCAACAGTAATAGAAATACATTTTGCATATAACAGTAAACAGTAGCAACACATATTATATATCATTTTATAACGGCAAGCCTATCAACTATCAAAGTGCAAAAATACAATTTTAATTGCTAAAAACCTTTCAAATGAAGAATTACATTTAAGATGCAGCAAAAGCTTAACATTAATAATGTATAGTAATTTATCAGGATATTCATTTCCTATCCTGGATTATCAAACATTAGACTGTCAAGCTGCTAAGACTTCAATCCAGAGTACAATGCCTGGAACCTAAACAATATAAATCCTGTTAAAATGAAAATCCTGTTTGCACATTCATAGTTGTATGAATATATTCATTCAAAACATAAACAAGTCATAAACTGGCCATTATGACAAGGACTGCCGCCTGGACTGATGGCTTCCCATATTGGTCAGCTGTGAAGAAGACTGGGGTTGGGTTAGACTCTCCATTCTGCGGAACATTCCTGGGTCTGAGATTCATGAAGCAGCCCGTCCGCTTGGAAAACTTACCCAGGGTCTGCAGTATTATGCTCTCTAGAATGACCAGGTCTTGGGCTTGTTGCAGGTAACCCTGGGGTTGAGAGGACAGGCAGGTTACTTGTGATGAGGCACTCTGTATTAAGCCTGCATATTTCTAACACTCTCTTGAGGAGGCAAAAACATCAAGGGGGAATCTTTATTATATTTGTGCTGGAGAAAATGGGCATAAATGTCCCATTTCCAGAGGAAAGAGCACCAAATGCACACACAAGAAAAGTTGCTGATTCCATACTGCTAATGTTCAAATTGTCCTATAGCACAAGCTCAAAATTGCCTTTTTGTTCCAGTTTAGCTTTAAAATAAAGCTTCCCCCTTGTTGGCAAGGTTAGATGTGCTGGTCCTGTCAGGAAGGGCTGTGGTAAGAACTGAAACAATGTGCTTAATAATCTTTTCATTTGAACAGTAAAAACAACTGGATTTCACAAATCAACTTCTATATCGCCATAAGAGTGTGATCCTGGCAGGCAACATCCATTCCTCAATGGAAGCTGTGCTACAACCAAGCTTTCATCAACACACTGGCCAGAACACACAGGACAGACAAGCAATTTGGCTTATAAAACCGAGAGCTTTCTGTACTATGCACCAAGAGCAGTAACTCTTTATCTGTATTCAACCGTTAAATACTCTTATTCTGGAAATTATTCAATTGTATTTCAAGGTGGCTGTAGCACTCTCAGTAAAATGAAGCATGGTGGATTTGCACTGCCAGGATGTGTTCTTTCTTTCTGATTTATTATGTACAGTACATCTTTCACAGAAATTTAACTACTTACCTCACTCCGTGTATCAGGAGCAGCTTCCAGAGGGTGCAGACAGGCATGAGTAACCTTGATGACATGCTCCAATTTTCGAGGCTGCTCCTCCACCTTGGCTGCCAGGAAAAGGGCAGCTGGTGCCACAGCCTTTAGAGAAGAGAAATGTATTAAATATACCATTTCTCAAATAGTAAAATCACACTACTCTCAAATGTGCAAAGGAAAAGAAATATATATGTTAGAACCAAAACTGTCTGCAAACAGTTGAAGCAGGAATGTTTCTTCACTCTCAATTTAAATTAGCACCTTTTCGGTCTGCAAATTTTTTTTCTCTCCTTAGACAAGTTACAAAAACACTGTGAGCACAATTTTTGTGAGCATATGTTGATTATTGAATGAGGATCCCAAAATAAAATCCTAGTATAGAAAATAAGATCTTGCAAAATAAATCTTAGTAACTTATCTGCACAAATCCAGCTAAAAGTCTGAAGTCCGAATATGCAAGTTTATTATAAACTGTTTATGGGAAACCATAAACCAATCATTTTCCATTGCAATGTTGAGAGTTTAAGATGTTTCCCTCAGAAAGTAAACTTCCTTGTTGTCAGGCATCCAGTTAACATGTCAGTGTTCTAGCACGCATTTTATCAGTAATGCCTGAAAATTTGCCACATATTTTGCCAATTAAGAGGCTTTCAAGGAAACAGTTATAAATAATGTTATAAACAATGCTACTTTAGAATATAACATATTCTAAAGTAGCATTGTTTATAACTGTTTCCTTGAAAGCCTCTTAATTTTAAAAATGAAGAACCTCATTATTACTTGTAAGCATGTAGATCTAAGTATAAATTTGATGGAACATGAAGACTTAACTCCACAGTACATTTTTCAACTATTAAAGTTCTACTATTTCCGTATTATGCACATATTCTTTAATCTATTAGCCAAAAAGAAAACATATAATAAATCCATTCAAAACTCCAGCTGATAAACACAAACTGATAACATACTTACATTTCGATGAAAGTGGGTAAAAGACTGAACCATGTAGAATCGATGCATATAAACAATTGCTGTATTAATAGTCAGTTGAGAACTAGTGGTTCATCATTAAGGAAGATGTTAAATAGTGCACTATTCTTAAGAAAACGTTATGTGAAAGCCAAGTATTTAAAAGAGTTGACTTCCTAAAACTAAGCCAAGAATAGAACTCTCATCTGAGTAAAACTATACATGGATTTACACAATTAGAGACTGAATTAAGACCTTATGTAAATATTTTAGTCAATCTTACAATTATATAATTAATACATGCACACACACATATAATACATATGGTGTTAGTGATGACCTTTAAACCTCTCCATGGCTTAGGACTAGGCTACCTTTGAGACCGTCTTCTTCTACCTTATCCCTCCCAGCACCCGGTAAGATCACACAGGGTTGGCCTCCTCCAGGTCCCATTGACTAAACAGTGTCAGCTGGCAAGTCCACAAGGGGGGCCTTATTTGTGGCCTCTGGAACCAGCTCCCTGTGGAGATCTGGACCATTCCTAGCCTGTTAGCCTCTGCAAGCAGACCTGGAAGTAATTGTACGCCCCTCCTCCCATGAAAGTATAGTATGATTGTTATTGTATATTGTATTCTTTTAACTTTAATATTTTAATGTAGTTTCATTGTTTTAATAATTTTATTGTAACAATTTTTACTGTTTTAATTGTTATTAGCTGCCTTGCGTTCCCTTGATTGAGGGAAGAAAGGCGGGGTACAAATGTAAATATATATGTGTGCGCGCGTGTGTGTATATTCACACACATAATATATACTGCAAATAATTTCACATTAAGCCTGCTGAATTGCATCTTTAAAAAGGTTGAACTAAGCTTTGTATTAAGGGCTTCAAAATTGATTCCGCCAAAATGTTTTATATATATTAATACGGCTGGGGGGAAAAAATGAGGCTCAAAAGTAAATTAATGTTAACATTTTAAACCAAACACACGGGGAAGGAAGGCTGGCTCACTTTTTCTCCCACCCCCCAAACAGGGTCACCATTTCGAAATCACGTACCATCCAAATAATGCAACACGGCAGACACAATGGCCCTGCCAGTAGGAACGTGCTCCTAACTGGCATCTTGTGCTTTTACGAATCAGTTAAGACCCTTTCAGCCTAAACGGTAACAGCGTGCCGACACTCTCTGCACATGGGCCTTTTCCCCAACCGCCGCGCAAACCTCGCTTAGCAGTTCCAAATCAAGCTCCGGCCTAAGGCGCCCCAGCCACAGAAGCACTTCCCCGCCTACAGGAGCGACGGCCGCGATGCCCTTTAAAACACTGCGGCCCTTCCCTGCCCGTTCCCCGTAAGCCTAAACCTGACGGGCCCCTCCAAGTTGTTTCCGCGAATCCCAGGCGGGCCTAGTCCTCTTTCCGTAAGCCTCTGCCCAGCCCAAACCCGGCTCGAGACGCGGCCTAGTTGCCGAAGGGATACACGTTGAGGCGTTGGCCCATATCCTGAAGCAGGTTAGCTGCTTGCTGCCGGTACGATAACTCCTTGTCCGGGTCGAGTCCTAAGCGCCAGGAAGGACTCCGCGCGAGCTGCTCACGGGTGAAATACCAGCGTTTTCCACCTCCCGCAGCCGCCGCGCTAGACACCGCCATGATGGCCGTCGTCGTCGCCGTCGACAACAGAGCATGCGCCGGAGGAGGCACGCACGCGCCGGCCAGCACTCACGTGATCGCGTCTAAAGCCGCCGCCGCCGCCGCCGCGCGCGCACTTCCTCCCCCAGCACGTAACGGGGGACGGAAACTGCTTGGCGAGCTTCCGGCTTCGCCTTGCCCGCTTCATTTGTAGGCGATCAGGCTTTTCTTGGGTGTTGTTTTGGGTCCTGGAAAAGCGGAAGGAGAGAGAAAGGGGGGAGGGGACTAAACAAGACTTCGTAGTACAATATTCATCTAGATTTTTTTTTCTGCCTCCAGCTTCCTTATTCTCTATGGTTTGCTTAACATCCAGCCCCGCAAGGGTGGTGGTGGTGGTTCTCTTTTTTTGGATGAGAGCTCACTGATTATTTTGTAACCTTTTGGTTCTTTAAAAAGGTTTTTAAAACTCAACGGACATAACAACCCTGATTTCCGATTAAATTAGGCAGCTGTGATTGGTGTGATAGAATCAGAAGATGGCTGCAGGCAGCCGAGTCCTAGATTTTATTTTTTTTATTTATTCGATTTATATCCCGCCTCTCTTCACCCATCTGGGGAACTGGAGGCGGCATTTGAGCTGGTTCTGGCAAATTGGACTCGATTTGGTAGGATTGCTCCAGGGACTCCTGAACAAGTTGATTGGATTCAGCTTTCAGGTGATTGGGTATTGAATACAGTCAAATAAATTTGATCCCCTCAAGACAGACCGTGAAGCATTATGAAACTGTCTTTTTACAAGATGCTTAGCCTTGCCTGCACCGTTAGAATTTCCTGGTAATCTTTCTTCCGGTGACTGACCAGGTCCAAACTTGCTTAACTTTCTGGGGTCAGCCAAGGTTGGTTAGGTGTTCCCAACTGGCAAGAAAAATAAATGTGATCAACCTTAAGGTCAGCGGGGAGCATTTTTGCTCATCCTTTGATGTTGTACGCAAATAATTGCAAGTTGAGGCAGCAGTGGGGAATGGGTTCCAAAAATACATAATTTCTTCAGTTATATCAACTATTGCCTTAAGACATCACAAACTGCACTTTCTTAGGCAATGTACTAAGTTCAGCAGTGTATCACCACGGTAACAAAGCAAACATGCTTCAGGAACCAGGAAATAGAACATTGCAGTTGGATACAGTTGAACCTAAGTACTGAAACATAAAGCTCAGGTAATGGCCTTCTTTGGATTAACTTTTCTGGGTCCTCAGGAGCCCTTTCGTGATAAAAAACTATCATTACCAAAATATGAAATGCCAGGTAAGGACATTATCTAAATACAGTTAGAAAGTTTGTTTTTTTTTCTTTCTTGGGATTTATTAAGAGTTGTTCTGCATGTATATTTATGCACACTTCAAAAATTTCAAAATTTAAAACAAAAACCATAACAAACCACAGTTGGTTGCTACTAGTCTTTGTAGGGAATCCATATTGTTAAAATGAGATACTTGCCAACATAAACCTTACATTTGGAGCATAAGTATTGAATATTCAATAATTTGCATGTCCGTGACATGTTTTAAAAGGTGGGATTTCATCGAAGAAAATAGCAATCCAATTCTGTTGGTAAAATTGTTGTTCCTAGGCCCCAAGGAATACAATTTTGAAATTCTAAGATTTAATGCTACATTTACACACATACCACACACACACTTATACATACACTGGTGCACTGAAATACTTTTAGTGAATGAGAAAGTGGATGAGTTTCAGTCTTCAACACAGATCTCAATTTTTCATTGTGAATATATTGCTATCCCTAATACCATGTTTTCTTTTGGGCCGCAAAATAAGCACCAGGTCTTATTTTGGGGGGATGTCTTACCTGCCTACCTTAAGACCCTTAAGACCACTGCAGCCCAGGCCTCCCATACCCCAACCTCTGTCACACCACTGCCTGACTTCTGTGACTGCTTGCAGACAGATGCCACGTGGCTCATTCTGCAGCGGCACCAATGCAATGCGCCATATGGCATCCAGCTGCGAGCGGCCACGACAGCTGTTGAGCAGCGGCATGACAGCTGTCGAGGTCTGGGAGGCCTGGCTGTGGTGGTCCTAAGGTGTGGGGGGTGTAGGGCAGCTCTACCCACTCACTCCCGCCCTAGCTTGATTTGAATGCATGAACCTTGCGCCACCTTGTACAACCAGATGGTGGGACGGAATGGGTAGGATCTTAACTGGGGCTTATTTTGGTGGTAGGCTTATATTAGGTGCACAAAATCCAACTAAGGCTTATTTTCAGGATAAGTCTTATTTTTAAGGAAACACAGTATAGCTATCTTCCACATTTGGACTAGTGCAAAAATCAAGGATATATATACATCACCGCAGGAAAAGTTGTGAAATTTTAGATTACGGGTCTGCCAGATAAGTGGCTTTGTTCAATGAAAATTATATTGCATAGACCAGCATAAAAGTGACTTATCTATATTGGATCCTGTTAATTAACCCCCAATTTGAGTTACTCTTTCATGCACATGTGTAATAGCATGACTAAATGTAATTATAGTTTTTAAAACCATGCAACTGGAAGCCAAGGGGTAAGGATTTTAAGTGGTAATCTTGAGGCAAACTCTATGGGTTGAGGAGAAATACTGACGTGTCAGTATTTCTCCTCAACCCATGAGTTTGCCTCAAGATTACAGGTACACACAGGCAATTTTTCAGGTATATTTTTTGCTAATGCAAACTGAAGTATTGCATCCAGAAACATCTGAAGAGCAAATATCTATACTACACTTAATTTCAGACAATTTCTGTTAAAATTTAGGCATTCCAAAAACACTGCCATAATGATGCTGTGATCTTTGTTTTATAATTAACATTTTAAAATGCCTTTAAAAACTTAACAGTAATCAGAGTAGTGATATAAACAGGTTTTCCAGGCAGTCTCTTATTAATCATTCTTTAAGAAATGGAATTATATACTGCAACTTCAGCACTTAAGTATTATGAATAGTTTTAAAAATTGTGCAACTTGCTTTGAATCGTGTCTGGGAATTGCTTTCTTCTGGAGTGACATTTTTTTCTGTCCATCTCCAGTGGGAACAATCCCTCCCAAATTGGAACTTTTCTACCCAAAGCTCCCACCCATAGGACAATTTGGATATGGTGACGGCACTGAATACCAGGGCAGCTATGAGAAATATCAAGCGGCTATCAGACGGAAACGGCTCAAGAAATGTAGGTGAAGAAGCACCAAGAGTCAGGTTTAAATCAAAGTTTCAGTAAATGCAGAAATATTCACAGCAGGAACAGAGGAACCTATGATTCACTAGAAGTTTAATCACAACTTGTTCCCACTGGAGATGGACAGAAAACAATGTCACTCCAGAAGAAATCAATTTGTGATCATGCAGCATATTGGCCATGGGTGAAAGAACCCCATAGTGCCTGGAAGGCTGTTGGGTCCTTGTTCCCCCAGGGAATACATTGCAGAGGGGAAACCGTACTCACAATTCTCAATATACTTCAAGTCTTTTGGTTTAAGAGCAACAGCATGGATAGGGAGCACATAGTTCAAGAGCATGCTAGGAGACAATGTGGACAGAATCAGACAAAAACCTGATGGTCCCGGGGTTTCCTGCAGTGGATGAGGAGAACAAGTCACAAAAGCCTCATTCTGTAGCTTGGTCCTTCTGTATTCACTGCCAGCTATTTGGGTAGTATGGAAAAGAAGCAAAAACCTTCACATTGACGTTTGTTTCCAATTAAGTGATGATCAAATTTAGCAATTGGCTGCAATAGCCTGCAAATAAGTCTCCTTTGACTCGAGGTCAATTCCTGGTGACTTCATGACATATCCATGAAATTCTCATGACAGAGGAATAAAAATAGTTTATCATTGTCTTCCTCCATACCTCTCCTATTTTTCTGGTAGTTTCCTATCCAAACATTAATCAGGCCTCATTAGTTTAAAATAAATGAAACCATTACATTAAGTACTAGGAAAGTATTAATGATTCCAGGCTACGTTTAGCAAGTCTGGCAAAATAAAGGAAAGAATAGCCCTCAGGTTTCCAGGGAATAAAGTAGTTAAATAAGAAATAGCAGGAGAGAGAGGTTTTATTATTATTCAAATAATAATAAAGCCATGCTTGGTCAAAGGCAGCTTTTTAAGAAATCCTACCTTGCCTTGCCTACAGTATTTAAGCCTTTTCAAAGCAATTAGAAGATTTACTCTTTTTTCTAGACCCCAATCAAGAATACAGGGTACCACTAACTTGTGGACAAGATATTGGTTGGTGGCAGCCTAAGAATCCATCAATCAAGCCAGAAGATACATTACCTTGGATAAAGGTGCCAAGGCATCCACAGGTGCGGAGCCCCATGACCAAGTAAGCATTCAGTGAGCAGCAAAGAATTAGTTCTTCCATCTAGTCTAAAATGGATGATCTAACTTCCTTTCTTAAACTCTAGACTAAAATAATTACATTAAAACAGGTGGATTCCAGATGTGCAATTACCTGCAAAAAGTGCTAAAAATTTATTTAACCCTGCAGACGTATATGAGGAAAATAAATATTTGTGGTTTATATGTAAAATATCTACCCCTCCATCCACTGGAATAACCAGCTGAATGAACTTTCTATTAGAACTAAGTTTCTAAAGTAATTTAAAAATATATAAATCAAGGCAAGATTATTAAATTTTTAGCCTTGGCTCAAAGGAGCCTCGGTGGTGCAGTGGTTAAATGCAGCACTGGAGTCTCTGCTGACTTGTTCAGCAGGTTGTCAGATCAAATCTCACCAGGCTCAAGGTCGACTCAACCTTCCATCCTTTCTAAGGTCGGTGAAATGAGGACCCAGATTGTTGGGGGCAATAAGCTGACTTTGTAACTACTTGGGGAGTGTTGGAAAGCTCTGATAAGCAGTATATAAAATCTGAGTGCTATTGCTATCCATGTTGTAAGCCGCTCAGAGTCCTTCGGGAA
>JANHGC010009072.1:408132-424457 GCA_027560395.1 Boaedon fuliginosus
AGTGGACTTGGAACCAGTCTCCCCACTGACAGTGTACCCCACTGATTTCATAACATCGCATTTATTCACTCTACACCTAGCCACTAGCCTCTACTTGTTTTACCACTACACCATACTGATCCTCATGTAGAAACATAAATAATTCAAAAGATTTCAGTGATTTAATTTGAATAATTAAATAAGAATAAAAACATTTGGAGCTCAGCAGGTGCTGCAAAAGCCACCATTGCAATCTCCTATCCAGAAAGAACTTTCTCATTTAAGGAGAAAAAAGATGCATAGTTTTTTCCCTCTCCTTCTTCCATGCATGTGGGCAAGAAGGGTAAATCCCCCATTCTGTGTGTGTGTGTGTGTGTGTGTGTGTGTGTGTGTTCAGTCCAAAGGAATCAGGACCCATACTGTGGAGTAGCATTTCTGTAATATGCTGGAGAAAGTTTATACAAATGTGTCTTTTCTATGCATAAGAATGGAAGGACACTTCGATTCCTACCAGGGGTGAATGGTTGCAGAAGCTGATGGAGTTGGCTGAAAATGGCAAAATGGACTATTTTGATTAAAGAAAAGAGTATACATGTTTTTGTTTCCACATGGAGACCGCTTCTGAACTTTGTGCTTGAAGTGGAAAAGAATGAAACTTTTGATTTTGGGTTTTACCGATTAGATTAGACTGATATCATAGAAATGGCCAGTTTATATTATTATGAAACAAAAAACAAAAAATTGTGATTTGATGCTAATGCCTTACTTTACTGCAACACAGAGAGTTGGAATCAATGCATCTTTTTCTTAACCCTTCCTCACTCTTCTTCCTCCCCATTGTTTTCCTATTTTCTTTTGTATTTTGTATCTTCTTTTATCTTATAACTCAATAAAAACATTAATGGAGAACAAATTTTCCTTTTGGGCCTTCAACAACCCAGAGGCTGTCTTTCAGGATGCTATCTATTTCTCTCTCTTTGTTCCTGGGGTCTAGGACTTTCAGGAAACCTGGCTGGGTTTGCTCAACATACTAACTGGGTCAAAGACAGAGTAAACATGTTGTATGAATACCATAATCCAGTAAAAATAGGACGGCTAGAAAGGCCAATCAATCTTCTAAGAAAAAGATTAGGGAGGGAGCACTTGAAGAAGACAGAACTCACTGGCAGAATTCTGGCAGTCACAAAACACAGCCCTTAACTTTGAACAGCTAATAGATTGCTCCAACCACAGTCCACCTACCGCTGCCTGCCTGGCCAATCAAGAAGTGCTATTCATTGCCATGATGTTCTTCTTAAGGATCATCAGATGCATTTTTTTAATGACAGCATTTCCCTGCATTTGAGAGCATATTGATAAAAGAGGGAGTAAGGGGGGGCCTGGTAGCAATATTCCAGTATTTGAGAGGCTACCACAACGAGGAGGGGGTCCATTTATTTTCCAAAGCTCCAGAGAGCAGGACAAGAAAGAATGGATGGGAACTAATCAAGGAAAGCAACCTGGAACTAAGGAAAAACCTCCTTAACAGTGAGGACAATAAACCGGTGGAACAGCTTGCCTCCAGATGTTGTTGGTGTTTCATCACTGGAGGTTTTTAAGAAGAGATTGGACAGCCACTTGTCTGAAATGGTATAGGGTATGAACACCATAATCCTGCATAAGAAGGGCATTGGACTAGAAGACCTCCAAGCTCTATTCTGATTGATTGATTGATTGATTGATTGATTGAAAAGCTGGTACTGTATTATCATTACAACTAGTACTAACACTTTTGTAATAATTTCCAATGCTAGATTCAAGGAGATATCAAATCTAATAATGGAAGAGGTGGTCCTTAGTTAACAACCACTTGTTCAGAAACCGTGCAAAATTAGAACAGCGATCTAATGACTGATGGTTATGGCCAGTCTTTCCAAAATCCCTGAAGTCATAGTGATTATGATCTTTGGCAATTAGCTCAAACAATAGTTGTATTATCCTGTAATCACATGATTGCCATTTGCAATCTTCCTTGCTGGTTTCCCACAAGCAAAGATGGTGGGGAAGCTGGCAAGGAAGGTCACATGTTGCTTGGGTAAATCCAGTCTCTCTGTGTTCACACTGCACCTCCCTGGCCGATTCTGCACTTGCCCCTACTCAACAGCTATCATCCAAGCCCCACTGCGCTTGCACCATGCATCTCCCATTACTCACACACCTCACACATCCCAGAACAGCCAACTCTGGTTGCACCGCATTGACACTGCATATCACTCACTGCTCTGCCACCTTCTCCTACCCAGAAGCCATTTCCCCGCCTGTTAAACTGCTTGCAAACCACTTGGGACTTGCTTTGGCTGTGGAAATTGGCAGAAAGTTGCAAGGTGGTGCTTGCTTAATGACCTACAATCTTCACTAAATGATGGCAATAGGGAATGCGGGGATTGCTGTTCTTAAGTGATGTGAGCCCATGGCACTGTACTTTACAACTGCATTACTTAGCAACAGAAATTCCAACTCCAATTGCTGTCATAACTCAAGCACTATCTGTATAGAAGAATTATAGGGAACCACCACACCAACCCCAAAATCTTGACAGGCATTTGAGGCCTGACTGAAGACTGAGATTCTTCCCACCCTTGGAGAGAGAAAGAGGTTCTTACAGAGCATTAGTGGCCACCAGCAAGTCATAGTTGTCAAACAGCACGCCCTGTGGGCCCTCAGCCAGTACCAAGTACACCACCTCCATTGTCACCAGCAGTGCCAGCTTCCTAAGGCTACTGATGTGCAGGAAGACGGAAGAGGCCAGCAGACTCAGCAACACCGAGTAAGTGAAGTACTAAAAGGAAGAAAGGACAGAGATTTGTAAGGACTCCCCCTTACAAATCTGGATGTGTTCCCAGAAGTCCCACAATCGCTCCCTCAAAGCGTTGCCAACCCTGTTTTCTCCCCTGAAATGAGATGCACTAACAGCTAATCATAATGTTTCCTCCTTTAGCATCAGAGGCAGGAGGGTAATAAGGATTCAAGTTGTCAGGGGGGAAATTGGCTCTCTGATTCCAGCACAGTCAGCCAAATGATGGGGGGGGCGACTTTTACCATTTAGCAACAGTTCAGATCTCCCATGCAGCAGGCCTCTTATCTCTTACTCTCCCTCCTGCTTCCACCAACAGATTTTCCCATTCCAAACTCAAGCAGCCTTCATGGCCAAGAGAGGCCAGTCCACCCCCTCAAAGTACTTCTGGGAGGGCAACGTGAAGAAGGAAGCAGACAACCCTTAGAAAGAAATGCACACAAAGCTTGACATCCTCCCTCATGCCCTACCCAAACCCCATTTTCCACACCAAAGCCTTCTCTGATGCACATACCTCAGGGAAACTGCAGGTCAAGTCATCCTTCCCTTGGCAGGGTGGAGTGTCTGATGCCAAGGTATAGTTGAGAGCATGGAGATAACAGGAGTCTACTGTAGCCAGAGTAACGTTGAAGAATCTAACCACACAGTCTTGGAGCCGGATCCGACTGCAAGCAAACTAAAAGGTAGGGTAATTCAGCTAAGGAACTGCTACTCAGTGGTTCTAGAACCCCTTGGTCCCTACTGTAACTGGGTCTATGACAAATCCGTGAGACTCTAGGGATGCAGATAAGTAATAAGAGATTTGATAAGGATTTGAAAGTCAAAATGCTGCTCACAGTAGCATTCCCTCAGCTTTCCCTTGCCATTTGGGAATTCTGATAGTTGTTAATTCCAATATATGGGAAGGATACCGATTTAGGGAAATATTAATGCATATGGATTCCTGGTTTTTTTTTCTGGGCAAACAACATTTTGCATAATTTTAGAAATCTTCAGTTCCCATCATTCTTTGATCAGAAAACAGTAGCAGAGCAAGAAAAATAAAACTTCTACATCCTCTCTGTTCAAAACCTAACAAAATGGAATATGCAAAGTCCTAACAGTGCTAAGTCCTAGTATAGCTTGTTTGAAGTGATACACAAAACCGCCAATTGTGGTTTGTAAAGCATGGTTTATAACTTTGGCATTATATATGTAATACACGTAATCCTTGACTTACAACAGCTCATTTAGTGGCCGTTCAAAGTTGCAACAGCACTGAAAAAAAGGGATTTATGGTAGTTTTTCAGAGTTACAACCTTTCCAGCATCCCCATCATCTCAGGATCAAAATTCAGATGCTTGGCAACTGGTTCATATTTATGACTGTTGCTGTCTCCCAAGATCATGTGATCACCTTTTGTGACTGTCTGCAAAGTCAACAGGGAAATCAGACTCGCTTAACAACCAACTTATCAACTGCAATGATCCACTTAACAACTGTGGCAAGGAAGATCG
Organism: Boaedon fuliginosus; assembly: GCA_027560395.1. NCBI lineage: Eukaryota > Metazoa > Chordata > Lepidosauria > Squamata > Lamprophiidae > Boaedon > Boaedon fuliginosus. The sequence continues at coordinate 412,441 of JANHGC010009072.1, forward strand.
TAAGGTGGGATAAAACTCACTTAACAAATGTCTCACTTAACTTAACAACAGAAATGTTGCGTACCATAGTGGTCATAAATTGAGGACTACCTGTATTTAGACCCTATCATTGATGGACTTTGCCTATAGCAATCTTAGTTGCACAATTTACTATCATCTGACCAATCTTGTGAATTCAAGACCTTTGCCCTTCAGCCCTCCTCCAGCATTTTTGCCCCTCCCTGCTTCTCATACCATGTTGACAAATGCAGAGATGAAGACGAGCAGGATGGAGGCAACGCCAGTAATAGTGCTGTTGACTTGGGATTGGATGATCTTGCGAGAAACACTCTGCAAGGCGGCAGGAAAGGGCTACAAGAGATTAGAAAAGGTTGAATGAGTAAAGGGGTGCTGATACTCTATTACCATTCATCACTTCCAACTAGTCCCAACTATCCCCCTTAGCCTGGTGACACCAGAGCCAGATACCAGGAATCAAACTCATGGCAGTCTTTAATCTAGATGACTCTACAGTGGGGATTCAGGCTTTCTGCCGAGAAGCTGAATTGTGCTCAGCAGACAACAATAATATAATATTAATAATACTGTAGATATTCTTATTTTCCAATAACACCAGATAATAGTACCCGAGACAACACTGGAAAAGATGGATGGATAATCTGGCCTGATATAAAGCAACTTTCATTTTTCTATTTCCCCAATCTGGCAAAAAAAAGAAGAAACTCCAAATCTTGCTTGATTACTGATCCAACACCAATTAGTATTTTCCTCCATCTGCAGCTTGGCAGGAGCCAGTGCAAAAGTGAAAACATTGTAATCATAGGTTCTGAAACAGCTTTCCAGAAGCAGGTGCTTTTCAAATGTGTTAAAATCAGGCTGGCTGGAAATTTTAATTTAATTCATTAAATTTATGCCCCGCCTCTCTTCCCCGGTCAGGGGGAACTCGAAGCGGCTTACAACATTGGTTAAAATACAGGTAACATCATAAAAAACAGTAATAGTAATAAAATTAGCAATAACCCATTCATACAACATGCAAAAAACTCTTCCGGGGTGGGATTCTATGCAGGGTTATCCCAAATATACCTCAAATGTACCCAGCTGGGGAAGAATGCTCCAGATGGAAAAATTACGCACATCTCTATTCCTGATAAGAAGATGTGCCCAAGCAGAGCCCACAGTTGCTGCAAACAAAGTCAGAACGAATCAAGAGTTGCTCATTTGGTGGGATTTGTGAGAGCGTAACTTACACCAAGGCAGGAATAAATGGCACACACAAAAAGAATGGAGGCCAGGATGACGAAGATACTGATGTAGGCACCAAGCATCAGAGAGGAACTGTGGAAATAAGGAGTGCAGTTAGTCTGAGAAATCCAGACACTGTCATTAACCTTTTCAATACTTGCTAGTATACAGGCCTGACCTTCCCCAACTTGAGTCCTTTAGCTATGTTGGAAGACTATTCCCACTACCCCCAACACATGCAATGTTGGCTCAGTGGTCATAAACCAACACATTTGGAAACATTGGATTAGGAGGGTTTACATAACATTATTAAAGTACATTGTACCAATTTTGCCCGATGATGCTAGAGCACTGAAGTATGTTTTGCAGCTATTTCATGAACCATCTGGGACTCCCATTGCTTCAGAACAACTTTCACTTTTGTTTTCCTCAAACACCAGCTACAAAACAGCTCCAAGAGAATACATTACTCTCCTTCCTGTGCTGTTGTTTCTAAATTATCTAGTAGACAATCCCTTCATATGCTAATAATATGAAAGGGAAGCTGAAAATCCACGTGGTTACGTATGTGCGGGGATGGTGTGTATGTATACAACTTGCCATTTTTATCTGGGTTATTATGCAGTCGTTTGGCTGAAGCAGTCTCCGTAGTCTTGCAGACTTATTTTTGAACTTTCAAGCTTTGGCGGAGCGTTGGAAATTACTTAATATTGGTTCCAGGAACAGCACATTTGTTTGTAGTACAATATGGCATACAATCTGGAATTTGGGTTTCTGCATCTGTGTGTACTATAGCACATGGCTACTTTGACTATATATGCCCCAAATGCAGGTAGAGCTTGACTTACAACCACAATTGGAACTAGAATTTGTGTTGTTATACAAGGCAGTTGTTGAGCTTACGTATGTTTCCCTGAAAATAAGGCTGGGTCTTATTTTTTTTGAGTCCCAAAATAAGCACTAGGGTTTATTTTCTGGGAATGTCCTATTTTTCCCATGTACGGGAGGCCCACTTCTTCTGCTTGCTCACGGTGCACCAGCACCGCCACCACGAGGCAGGAGGGGATGGAGCTGTCTCACACACCCTGCACCAGCTTACCTCAGGGCCTCCACAGCCAGGCCATCCATGCCAGGCCACCCCAACACCTGCCTTGCCTCACAGCCATGCCACCCACACACCGCTCAGCCTCCTGCTCTGTTGGAGCTGTGAGCAAACAGAAGTGAGTCGGCAACCACATGGGCTCCTGCTGCACATGGCTGCTGGTGCTGCCACCATGAGGCAGGTGTTGGGGCGTGAATGGCATGGCTGCAAGGTCCCTGAGATAAGCTGGGACAAGGCAGCTCCACCCCACCCCATTCCCGTTTCCCCATGGCTACGGCACCGCAAGCAATGAGATGGAATCGGCGGCTGGCCGGCTGCACAGGCTCTTAAGTAGGGCTTATTTTGGGAGGGGGGCTTATATTAGGCAGACACGTAAAACATGCTAGTGCTTATTTTTTGGATAGGTCTTATTTTCAGGGAAACAAGGTATGTACATAATGTGTTTGCAAAAAGAGTACATGATGAACGTACTCTTGTACATGTGTCACTCACTGCGGGAAGATGACTATCTGGATGCAACAAATGAAGCAGAAGACCAGCACGGTACAAGCCACGTAACTACCAAAGCGGGTATCCACCTTTTTGGAATACTATAGGATTAAAAGAGAAGGGGGAAAAAATTACCAAGGAATTGAGGAACAGATGACTTTGTTCCCAATTTGAAACCTCAATTCTAGATAGAGAAGGGAAATACCTTTCTCTCCAACTCAGGTTTTTGGAAAGTGAGCAGAAAACGTTTGACGTGATCCTTGCGCAGCTGGTCGATGCTTCGGGCATCAATGGCCCTGCCCAAGAACTCATCAACCTCATCTTCAGGATTTAAGGCTTCCTGTGTACTTCGGCTACAGGAAAGCAAAATTTCACATTGGAGAGTAAAGAGTGACACGAGACAATTTATTTTAAATGTATCCCACTGTTATTAGCTTTATAAATAACTCAAGGCAGCTAACGTACCTAATACTCCTCCCTCCTCCTGTTTTTCCCTACAACAACAATCTTGTGAGGTTTGGCAAGTCGAGAGAGTGACTAGTCCAAAGTCACTAGCAGACTTTCACGCCTAAGGTGATACTAGAACTCACAGTCTCCTGGTTTCTAGCCTGCTGCCTTAGCCACCAGACTGAATAATGTGAACCTCTCTGGATTTCCATATTGATAGGCCCCCGTTTGTGTGAGTTGGAAGACAAGTCTCTAACTCCATCTCCCTGAGTACAGGCTCCCCACAGGGCTGTGTCCTGAGTCCGCTACTGTTCACCTTGATGACCCACGATTGCTGTGCCAAATCTGCTACAAAATCATATTGTATCATATGTGGCTGACAAGGCAGTGGTGGGCCTTATCTGGGTTGACAACAAAGATGCATATAGGGAAGAGGTGAAGGCTCTGGCGGACTGGTGCAATAAAAGTAACCTGGTTCTAAATGTTAATAAAGCAAAGATCATCTCTTTAGAAAGAGCTGGCATGGTCATACTCCACTCTGTATCAAGGATGCAGCTGTAGAGGCGGTCAACAATATTAAGTATCTGGGGGGCGCAGATAACTAACAATCTGAATTGGTCTCTGCGTACGTCATCCTTAGTGAAGCATGCACACCAGTGTCTGCATTTCCTGCCTTCAATGAGGAGAGGACCTCTTTCTCCTTCTGTCCTGGCCACTTTTTACAGAGGCACGATTGAGAGCATTTCAACAAACTGCATCACTGTTTGGTTTGGTGGCTGCAGTGCCTCAGTTAGAAAGTCCATTCAGAGAGTGGTAAGGGGAGCTGAGAAGATTATAGGACAGTATCACTTCCTGTCATTCAGGATACTGCTTATGAGTGCTATGCTATTATTGCATTGTTATGTGCTTTATGTTTTTTTTCTGTTGCTCCCCTCTAGGAGGAGGTTTCAAAGTATTTCTAGCAGGACTTCCAGATTCTGTAACAGTTTTGTTCCCTATGCCACCCGTCTGGTAAACTTGCAAGATTCTTTTCTCTCGCCATGTACATGTATACATCCAAACTAGACTATGTTGTTTCTCTGTGTCATATAATATATGTGAGGATATGCATAGTTTTGTATGTATTTATGTAGTGTATATTAGAGGTGGAGACCTCTGAGAGCTGTATGCAACAAAATTTCATTTTAATATATGCTGATTAGTGTTTATTCAAGGTGACAGTGAAGTTATTCTATTCCTATTCCTAATCCATTCCATTCCATTCCATTCTGCATTTGGTGCCATCTTTCATCTATTGCCACAAGATAGTTTAGGGACTCTGGCTTGAATGACTTTCTCCATACCCACCGTCAAAATCTCAATTATAAAATCATGGCACTTACTTGTCTTTGCTGGAATCATCAATACCCTAAAAGAGAGAGCGAGAGAGAGAGAGAAAGTATCATGTTCAAGAGCACACAGTATATATAACAGTTTTGATATCATCCATTCCCTTTATGGTAAATTAAAAAAAAAAATTGCAGAAAAACTTGGTAAGTGCAATGAATACAGGTAGTCCTCATTTAACGATGGTCATTTGAATCAGAATTTCCCCTGCTAAGTGATGTGGTCATAAAATGTGACGTTACATGACCGCATTGCTTAGCAATGGCAATCCTGCCAGTTCCCGTTGCCGTTAAGCGAGAATCGTGCTTCATTAAGCAAGGACCTCCTCACAACGTCCTACCACCTTCCCACAATTGACATCGGTGGGAAAGGCGGTAAGAAGTTGCAAGTCCAGGGTAGCTCACAAGCCAAGTGGGGTATGTGGGTGGGTGCAGCAGCCTGTGCAAGTGTTTTCAGGCTCAGGGATGGCTTTCTGCCAGGTGGGGCAGACTTACCTGAGCGACTTGCGACCTTCCCTGCTAGCTTTCCCATCGAAAGCCAGCAGGGAAGGTTGCAAACGGCGATCACGTGACTGCGGGTGCTGCAATTGTTGCAAACACAAGCCAGGCACCAAGTATCCAGATTGCGATCACGTGACTGTTGGTGTGGTACAGTAGCCAGAACCTCAAGGACCGGTTGTAAGTGCTACTCATTCAGCACCGTTGCATCTAAGCGGTTGTTAAGTAAGGAGTACCTGTATTAATTAATTCTATAAGTGGCAAGTTTTGTAATAGTGGGGTTACAGCATTCTTCAAACTCAAACTATAACTCCCATCGTGCCTGGTGGCTATGATATCAGGCAACTCAGACATTGAAGTTTCTATATCTTTAGAAATCAACAATTTTGGGAACAGTGCAATTAGTAAACGTTGCCAGCAACGTAGTTTTCAAACAACATTTTTCTCATTATTCTTTTTGGCAGGCACTGCCTGGACATCCTTGGGATTATTAGTATTTCCAAACATGTATACAGGTAGTCCTTGTCTTACAACCGTAGGTTTAGGGACCATATGAAGCTATAACGGCGCCGAACAGAGTAACTTGTGACTGTTTTTCACACTTACGACTGTTGCAGAATCCCCCATGATCGAAATTCAGGCGCCTGGCCACTGGCATGTATTTATGAGGGCGGCAGTGTCCCAGGGCCCCTTGATCTCCTTCTGTGACCTTCTGATGTGCAAAGTCAATGGGAAATCCAGATTCGCTTAACAACCGTGTTACTAATTTAACAACTGCCGTGATTCACTTAACAAGCAGCGGCAGGAAACGTTGCAAAATGGCTTGAAAAGCTCACTTAACAACTGTCTTGCTTAGCAGCGGAAATTTCGGGCTCGATTGTGGCCGTAAGTCAAGAACTGCCTGTATACCAAATCAGATATTCCTGGCGGTATTCACCCAAAATGGATAAGGACGGGTGGTGGTGGTGGTATCTGCAGGCCTGGTTTTTTTTTATTATTAAAAAAAAAAAGAACATTTACAGACAGAAGCCTCTAGGGTCGCCCTCTTTCTCTCTATTCCAAACCTCTGAAAAGCTGAGAAAAGAAACCTAACAGGCTGGGCACTTCATTGTAGCAACCCAGGGAACAGAAGCAGAGCCCTTCCCTGGACTCTCCCATTTCAAACACCCAGGTAGGTGCAATAAATCTGACTGGCTGGGGCTGGCCTTTGGCCAACCAAGCAACATCACCTTACCGCTTGTCTCAGAATAGCTGAGACTCCCAGCTAAAGAAGCAGGGCGACCTGCCGGCTGGTTAATGCTCAACTTAATAGGGGTGGGAAAGAGATTCACAGGGAGTTTGGGAAGCGAGATTTGAGTTTACAGAGAACAATAATTACCAATCTGTTCAGCTTTAAAAAAAAAAAGTCTCCCTTTTCGTATTCAGCCTCTGACTTCAGGCATAATTCAAGTATTTCTCATCCTGATCGTCTTTGGAGTTAGTTGACTAAATAATGCCAAAAAGGGGAAGGGGTAATATTAGAGGGGGCAAATGGCCCCGACACCTCACATTCTTACTCCAGGTCTTCCTTGACTTACGACCACAATTGAACCCATAATTTCCATTCTCAGTGAGACATTTCTTATGTGAGTTTCCCCCCATTTTATGACCTTTCTTGCCACCGTTTTTAAGTGAATCGCTGCAGTTGAACGTGGTTTCCCCAAATGACTTGGTCAGAAGGTCACCAAAGGGGTTCGAGCGAACCTGGGGCCCTGCAAACAGCCATACATATGAATCAGTTGGCAAGTCACCTGAATTTTGATCCCATGACCAAGGGATGCTTCAACATTCATAAGTGTGAAAAACTTATAAGTCACTTTTTTCCATTGTAGTTAAACTTATAAGACCACTTTCTGAGTGGTCATTAAACGAATCATTGTAAATAGAGGACTACCTGTACTATATAAGCATACAGTCTGTTGCTTGAGCTCAAAAGCCTTCTAGAGGAATCATCAATTAAAATTATTTTATAACTGGTATTCATCATTAACTAATTATTTTTAGCTGAAGAATATAACAGAGATGGATGTTATAACCATATCGGATCAGTAAGGTGAAAGTAATAATGGCAGGTAAAAAACCTGGGCTAATTAAAAACATTCTTCCATCTAAGAAGATCCAAGTTGGCACTAGGCAAACATCTCCAAGATAGATATGAAGGGCCACATTGAGGAAATCCAACCTCAATTCACTATCTATCTTACTTCACATGGAAGAGAAAAGTGAAGAACTTGTGTGCACTGGGTCCAAACCATCTCAGAAATGAAAAAGATCCAGAACACAGTCATACCTAAAAATGGTTGAGAAGACACTGCCACTGTTTCAAAATGATTGAGATGCGATCACACCATCCAGTCCCGATCAACAATCTGTGTATTTTGTAGCAGCTAAAACTTCTGACCTATCTTAAAAAGGCAGTGCTACCTACAATCAATCATTACGGTAATTTAAATGGGATATCATCTGGGCATACAATATTGCAGCCTGGCTACCTTTGTGAAGAACAGATACCCTTAGCAAACCACTGAAGACGGGGAGAGGAAAATGTATATCGCGGATCTGCTTTGAACTTCCAAGAGGAAGTCAACTCTGTGGTAACAACATCCCAGAATGGCAAATCCATTCCTTGCGGAAAATACAAATTGTTCCAAGCCAGACCCAAACATACCTGTCCTTCTCTGGCCACACAGTCTTTCCATTTTGTACTATAGACTGAATTTCAGTTCCTTAGGCCTTATTTACTCCCTGACTTATCTTAAATGTAAGTTCAGCATTTTAATTACGTCTCCTGCATTAGATGAAAATGAATATGGTAGTAATTTGGATGGATTCTGTGCCCTGATAACATTGTATTCCAAAGCTCCATATGACCCCAGGCATTTCGTGCACGCAGGGAAGACCGGAGAAGGCACAGCATAACTGCTAGCAACAGAATTTCAGAATCACCTTCTGAAAATAGCTGTTGCGGTAAAGCTAAAGTCATTTAAGAGAAGCACTTCCACAATGTTCTACCAGTTAGTTGCTCAAAGAGGAACCAACTAACAAACTAACTAATCAGCATTCTTCCTTCTCCCAACCTAAAGCAATATATTCTTTGTGCCAAAAGTAGGCCAGAAAACATACTGAAATGGATCCCGAAAATCAGTTTCACCCGATGGTGACTAGAATAATATGGCCACCTTCTGCCCATTTTCAATCCCAATCTTACTTTCACCAGATTCTTCCCTAACACCAACTTTGCTCCGATTATTTTCCATTTTCAAAATTATTACGCCGATGATGGACAGAAAGATCTTGATCCCTTCACATAACCTTGACCCAATGTTCCATTGAATTGGAAAGAAAAATAAAATTCTAGGGAATGTGGCAAACTCAGATCCACCAAAGAGGTCTGAGAAATTACTGCAAGGGGTCACAGTGCCTTGACTTTAGGATGGGGAAGGGGAGAAAAAGCTAGAACTCTCCTCAATGGAAGCCATCCTGCAGCTCCAAGAAAACCCTGCAGTTTTCTCTGGTTCTGCTCAAACGCACAAAACAGATTACAGAGACGTATCGACATGACTCATAAACAGATTAGGGATAGACTGTCATGGGAAAAAAATCATGTGGCCACTAGAAATAAAAAATTACTTGATGGCACACAATCAATCAATGCATACGTGGATGGCATCGTCATCTCATGCCTCCCAGGATTAAGCAATGACGGTAGGATTGGTCGGAGAAATCCGGACCCTGCTTAAATCAATGGGCTTGGAACCCCTCTTTCATATCCTGCCATTCGGTGGAGCAGAAATAGTGCGTTAAGGCGGCACCATAAAGAGATGTAAAGCTATTTGACTGGGATAAGGAAATTGACACAAAGGGCAATTGTTTTTAAACAAAGTCGAATTTCTACCAAGAAAGGAATACAATGACTTCAAAGTATTTCATAGTAACACCTAACAGATAGGATCCTTCTGCATTTTAACAACTAGTAAACTATTCCATTGCAAATGGATTAAATAAACTGTAACAGATGCTCTGTGCTGTAGCCACTACTATGAGGGCAACAAAAACGTGTCAGTACAATGGTCGTCAACAACTGACAGCACTGCTACAAAGAAGGTACCAGCGGAACTCCCTCTCAGATGCAAGCAGTATCATGGCAACAGATGCTAGATTACCAAATGTCATAAACAATCTGTACCATAGCAACAAACTGCCCACAACAAATCAAAAGCAACCTGTAACCATGAATGGCAGGGCTCTAGGAATTCTCACTTAGCAACAAGAGTGCCACTAATGGACAGCAAATTACCCCCAAATGTGGTAGGTGAGGGTGATTATAACGATAAAAACTAGCTTGCTTTGTTTGGATAGCAGATTTAATTTGCACCTTGACAATGAAGTGAGGAAGCTGCCAGATGAAAGGCTTGAACAAATTCATGATCGAAGAAGCAAATCACACGACCAACCCCCCAAAAATAAAAATGAACAACTATTTCAAGGAGCCAGACTCCATACAGAGCTGATATTGACTGAATTCACTTATCATGCAAAAACATAGTTGGCTCTGCACAATTGGGTGGTTTCAGTAAGACCCAAAGCATGTTTATATACCCAGAATGGCTAGGCTGCTACAACATGCTAAGTCAAAACCAAACAACCTGGCTCAGCAAAATGTTTGAAGCCAGGCAATCTGTTTAAATCCCTGATGATATGAAATTAATGCAGGAGGAGAAGAAAAACAACAACTCCTCTGTTCATTAAGGCCTTTCCTTTTCTAAGGAAAAAATCCGCAACTATTGTGATTCATTAAAAAGAATTATTTTTTTATACATTTCTGAATGCAGGAATAGCAAGATTCAACAGGATTCTGGCAATTAGCTGAAACACCAGAATTTAACTTATGGATTTCATGTCTCTGTTATCAAATCCCCCCCCCCTTATTTCAGCTGATGAAATAAAACTAGGATTCTCTAGATTCTGCAGAAGGCAACATACAGGTAGTCCTCGACTTACAACAGTTCACTTAGTTACAGCAGCATTGAAAAAAGCTACTTAGGACTGTTTTTCACACTTAATGACCGTTGTAGCGTCAGTTACAGGTTATGTGATCAAAATTCGGACGCTTGGCAACTGATTCATATTTATGACGGTTGCAGAGTCCTGGGCGCACCTTTTCAACCTTCCTCCAAGCAAAGTCAACGGGGAAGGCAGATTCGCTTAACAACTGCAGTGATTCACTTAACAACTGGGGCAAGAAAGCTTGTAAAATGCGGCAAAATTCACTTAACAAATGTCTAGCTTAGCAACAGAAATGTTGGGCTCAATTGTGGTCGTAAGCCGAGGATTATCTGTATTTAACATGAAAGGCGAATTTCTATTTTTCAAAGCGTTGTTACAATCTTGACCATTTCAAAATATTCCTGTCGCCTCAGTCCCGATATGGTCTCACACTTTCATGCGCTGCTCCCTCTTACACTGTCCATGTGCGTGTGTGGTTATTTTTCCCACAATCCATATTTTTCTTCAGCAAAAAGAAGCGAAGAACAGAGACAAGCAGAGAACCTAAGGAAGTGATGGCAGGAAGGAAAGAAGGAAATGCTCAGGGGAATTAGATTCTACACCCCCTAAGAAAGGACAAAGGCAGCTGGGATGTGAAGGAAGGGAAAGTGAAGCAGTGGGTTGTTATGGGTAAGAGAAACAGAAGGTTCCTTGTTTCAAATTCCTCTGTAGTTCTGCTTCCTATATGCAGTGGAAAGCTGTAGCATAGATGGAGGCAGAGTGGGAGCTCAATACTTTCCCCATGTTAGACAACTTCCTGCAAATAAAAGAGGTATATAGCACTGCATGCAATAGAGCTTTCGTTCTTGGCTTGGAGCTGAACAGACCATTCTCACCATCTTTTGACCATTCTCAAAAGAAACAAATCAAGGAAATCCAGTTGCCTCCTGAAAAAGCACCTTTGGGACAACCATGACCTGGACGACTGACAATCTCTACAGACGTTATAGCTATGCAATTTGGGATGGACACCCTTTGAACAGTATGGGAGTAGGAGTGGATTTCCAGAGAAAAATTGCAGGTTGCAAGAACCAGGAGCACTACTCAGATGACTCTGAGGACACAGATAAACCTCCAAGTGCTTCAACGACCCTATAAAACAGGGGTATCAAACTCGCGGTGTCACGGCAGCATCATGTGATGTATCGTGACTTTTTTCCCCTTTGCTAAACTGGGCGTGGACGTGGCCAGGACGTGATGCATCCGGCCCGTGAGTTTGACATCCCGGCTCTCGAAGGATGCAGATGAACAGCCGTCTGCAAAGAATATAAATCCTTCCATTCCTCACTATCCTGTCTGAGCTGAAGAAGCTTCTTGGATCAGAAGCGAAATGTCTTCCAAAGAAAAAAAACAAGAAAGTCCAGTTGCCTCCTGAAAAAGCACCTTTGGGTCAACCATGACCTGGATGACTGACAATCTCTACACACCTTTAACAGACCTTTCTATTTCTTTGGCATAATTCTGTACATTAATAACAAGCTCAGTGCACTGCATGTTAATCAGGAGTGGGCTCCTAAAATTTTAGCAACGGGCTCTTTGCCCGGATGCTGGGTGGCCATGGCGTGCCTAGTTGGCCTACTGCACCAACGGTGGTGGGGGAGCGTTTTCACACTCTCTGGCTCCAGAGGCTTTCCTCGAGCCTCTGGGAGGTCGAAAGGCTCTGGAGGCCCTCCAGAGGCCAGAAATGGGCCTGTTTCCAGAGTTCTGGTGCCTCTGGGAGGTCTGTTTTTCGCTCTCCCCGAGCAACCATGTGGGTCCTGCACTTA
>JANHGC010009072.1:477704-492434 GCA_027560395.1 Boaedon fuliginosus
CAGGCTCTATGGAAGTCCCTGGAGCCTGGGCAGGGCAAAAATGCCCCCCAATGGTACAGGAGGCCAACTAGGCCATGCCCACCCAGCAACTGGGCAGAGAACCGGTTGCTGGAATTTTTGAAACCCCTGCCTACAAGGTAGGCCAGGCCAGCAGAGAGCTACCACCAAAGCCTTAAACTACCTTTGTGATGATCAACTATAGTAACAGGATCTCACAAATCTGAATACAGTATGCTTTTTCTCAGTCTTTTATCTGTATGTGAATTCAGGGATGTCTGTCTGATATATCCCTTCCTTCTTTGGCCTCAAGCAACCATTATCTGCTCATTGCCTTGCTAATAGATCTTCCCTCTCTCTTTCAAGGTCATCCTTTTTATTCTCTAAACACCCAATGGTCACTTCTGCCATAGCTTTGCAGACCAGCATGATAGGAGTTACAGCCCAGCAGAACAAGGAGTGCCAGGTGGGAAGTTTGAGGTACAGGATTCCCAGACACTAGATATTATTCAATGTTACCTCGCATTGTCTACAGAGATTCTCGGTCATCCAGGTCATGGTTGTCCCAAAGGTGCTTTTTCAAGAGGCAATTGGACTTTCTGGTTTTTTTCTGAAGACATTTTGCTTCTCATCCAAGAAGCTTCTTCTGCTCTGACTGGATGATGAGGAATGGAAGGATTTATACTCCTTGCAAGACAACTGGTCATTTGAATTCTTTTAGCCAATCGTTAAGACCACCGGGAAGTTTATCTGTTTCATCAATGGTCACCTGAGTGGTGCAAATGGATGTGGAGCTTTTTGGAACTTTTGAAAGTCTAGTTGCCTCTTGAAAAAGCACCTTTGGGTTACTTCTCATTGATCTTAATTGCTTTTCTTGCACATTGCAGAGCATTGGACTAGATCAGGGGTGTCAAACTCAAGGCCCACTGGCCAGATCCAGCCGACAGGGTGCTTAAATCTGGTCTGCGGGGCTCGCCTGGAAGCGGCAAAGAACCACCCCACGGTGCCTCTGGCAGCCAAAATGTGGCATGGGGGGGCATGCGAGGCCCTCCTGTGCACCATTTTAGCCAGCATGGTGCTGCAGGAGGCATCCGTCCCATCTCTTACCCCACCCCACCCCAGCCCATGGAAAACTACAATGCTGATCCAGCCCTTGAAAAAATCCAGTTTAACAGCCCTGGACTAGATGATCCTTGCAGATCCTTCCTGTACTATAAGCCTTCAAATTATGTTCCTTTCCTTGGGACAGACTAACTCAAATGATTTTGCTCCTCAATATCAAGAAACATTTCCCCAGCATCTTATATATGGATGCGATGGGGGACAGGGTTTATGATGTATCTTCCTTGTTATCTCCTGGCAACAGTTGCTTTCCACCTCTTCCGAAGGGAGTGGGCTTTTGTCTCCTCCAAAAGATTAGAAAATCCTAGAGAGGGCTGTAACACTGGGAAAGATGGAAAGAAAGAAGAGGAAGACCAACCCAAGGTAGATGGGCTCATCTAGGGTTGTGATAGGAAGGTTTGAAGGAACCGCTTGGGGCAGGTTATTCTGGAAAAAAAATAGAGTTGATACCAACTTGATGGCACATAATCACTGAGTAAAACGCAGAGGCATGGCCTTTATATCACTGAAAGTAAAGTGGAAACATCTGAATATGTTTCTTATCAAGCTAGCTTGGAGCCCCATGAAGTTTGTCACCAAATCACCACCTCTGCAGTTGATCTGGAGAACCAAGTTAGACGGTGCTGCAGCCCTCCTGATGGCAGAAACAAAAATATCTTCTTTCTCTCTCTCTCGTTTTGCTCGGCTTCTGCCTCTGCCGCCTGACTCTTTGCTTGTGTCCACCCCCAGCATTTCTGAATCCACCTGGCTTCTTCTCAGCAGTATTCAATAATTCATATGCTGTTTGGAGCCGTTTGCAAGCTGTCCTTAATTTTTGAGATGATCTTGGTTTTGAGGAGTGGCCTCTCCCTGCTTGTCTCTTTTCCTAGCCCCATCTGCTCTGTGGGGCAAGAACGCAGGGGATTCTGAAGAACGCAAGGAGATGAGAGAGAAAAGGAGCTCTCAAGCCATGTGGACCTGGTCACTCCATTTTGTAACCAGGAAGTGTGTATCACCATTCATTTTAGCCTTTGATTATGGTTGGTTTCTTATTCTGGGAAAACCCAAACTCTTCTTTATTGCACGAATACACTTTAGATAGCTCGGGGGGTGGGGGGTGGGGAGGGTAAGTTTTCCTTTTGCCCACTCTACATGCAAAAAAGTACTGAAAAATAGAAATAGCAATAGCACTTAGACCTCTATATCGTCCCATAGTGCTTCATAGCATTCTCTGGGCAGTTCATATTGCCCCCAACAATCTGGGTCCTCATATTACCGGCTTTGGAAGGCTGAGAAAACCATGAGTGGGTGAGGATCGAACTCCTGCTTTGGGGGGCAAAATTAGCCTGCAATACTGCATTCCTTCCACTGTGTAATCACACCACTATAGTGGAACCATACCAACCACTTTCCAAACTAATCTTTTTTTAAAAAACAAATATTTATTTTACAAAACTTGTATCCCACCGGATTCCACTGACCCTGGGCAGCTTGCATAAAAACTCATATATCTTATTACTTATCGATTTGAAATCTCTTTCTGGTTGTTAAGAGGTTTGCTTTATATTAGATCACTGTCCCCTTTCAGAAAATATAAAGGCAGAAGGTCTATGCTATATAATTGAATCATATATAGGATTATATTAAATTTATCAGATTAAGTTTACCAGATTAACAACAGAGGAGCAGAGAAAATACGCTGACCTTGACAATTCAGATGTAGCAATCTCTTTCAGTCTTGTACATCCTGGTGTGTTGGAACAGCGATTCCCAGAATTCTGAGCCATAACAGCTTTTGACTGGGAGGTCTGGGAGCTGTAGTCTTTAATGCCTTCTCACACTTTCCAAGGAAGAAAAATGGCAATGCAAACAAGAAGTGAAGTACATTCCTATACATGTAGCATTAAAAGAGGACTCTGTTGTTCAATGAAGTTTGTCCAAATAAGTAGATATACAATTTAGACAATTAAATAACATTGCATTCAGTGGCTTACTTTCAAAATTCAGGGTTTTTTTTGAGGGGGGGGTTCTCTTTCACCTAGATGTAATCTGAAGTAAAACTTGTCCACTTTCCGTCTTATTCCTGTCTGTTCTTTGCAAGGAGGAAACTTAATTTGTAGCAATCTCTATTTGCTGGATCATGATTCATACTAGGACTGTAATGTAGCATGAGGGAACAGGACTTTTAAGATATATGTAGAACAGGGGTGTCAAACTTGATTTCATTGAGGACCGCATCAGGGTTGTGTTTGACCTCCGGAGGCCGGGATTGGGCATGGCCAGGGTAGGTGTAGCCAGCTTGAAGTCACTCAGGTTGGGAGTGCCTGTGGTGCCCGGTGCACTCTGTCAGCAAAAATGGGTTTGTGAGCTCCGTTTTTAGTTTCAAATGCCTCCTGCAATCCTCTGCTAGCTAAAATGGACCTTGGAGGGGCTGAACAGGGCCCTCTCAAGCTGTTTTTTCTGGCAGAGGCACCGTGGGCCGGTGCTTCGCTATTTCCAGGGTGGCCCCGCGGGCCAGATCTAAGCACCCCATGGGCCAAATCTGGCCCGCATGCCTTGAGTTTGACATCCCGGATATAGAAGAAGAAATTTCAACAAGTGTTTGACAAAATACACTTTCCAGAATTCACCCTGCAGAAAACCATAGCTTGCTTAACCAAGGGTCTTGCAAAACCATCGTTGCAAACACACCAAGCCATTGTTTGTAAATCACAGGGTCTGGGTTCATACAACTGCTAAGAGCCAACCCACAGTAAGTTTTAGTGTGATATTTGACCCAATGCACTGCTCTGCAAATTAAAGGAGCCTCTTCCTTTTTTGTAGGACTACAGTACACTTCCAGGTCCAATCCTGTTGCATTACACAACTGAAGCTGTTCAATATCAACTTCCATGGCAGTTTTGGGATAGAGAGGAAGCCAGAGGAGACTGTTTGGATATCAGCATGGAAGGCACAAGGGTTGGTTTTGCTAAGTACATGATGGTGCTAAGCAGGACTTTGTGGCATCTGTCAAAGCTTCTGAGAGTCAGCAGGAAGCATGCAGGCTTGATAGGGCTGCCTGGATCTGTTGCGCTATTTTTATATCTAGCAAATGCTTTGTCAGAGGACAGCATCCGGAGATACTGAGCCTTTTGAAATACCAGCTGGCAACGTGACAAGATGGTCAATGGCTCCCAGACCAGTTAGAAGCAAAAAAATGGGGGCTTTGTGCCTATGCCAGACCTCTAATTTGGGGTCACGGTAAAAAGTCTGTTTTCTAAGCCCCAGTGGAATCCTTGCATTTAGTAATAGGAAAACTGCTCTTCCTCTCCTACCCAAATCTTACAGAGTTGACTTAAACTGAGTCACAGCCTGGATCTACATTGTTCTATCTCCTTCTCAAAATAAGCTCCAATTATTTTTAGGGGAACCACAAAAAGACTTTTTACGTCATCTAATTTTTGATGCTTCCTGAAATTTCCGGTTGTAACTCAGCTTAGCTTTGATGTTCTGGATCAATTCACTTACTCTCTATTTTTGAGATACTTTATTTTCTAAAAGACCCAGGAGGACTTTCTAGGCCAGTGATAAGAGAATCTTATGAGTGTGTCAAAGGTGACACACCACAACATTTGGAGGACACACCAGTGTTCACCAACACCTGAGAACAACTATTCTCGAAAGCACAACTCCAAAAATGAGCTTGCTTTAGAATTTTAAAAAGTACACTTTTTATAGAAAAAAAATCCTTCGGTTAAGCTGGTGACTTCGTGAACTCCACCAAGTAGTTTTCTTATCAGCAATACAAAAATGATTTAGCATTGCCATCCTCCCAGATGCTTAAAAAATAATTTTAATAAATTAATTTTATTGATAGATACATATTACTGTCACAACTTTGGGATTGCCTGGTAGTTCTCCATCCAAGTACTAATCAGTCAATATTCTTTAAATTTCTAGGGATCAGCCAAAGTCATCAAGATCACATGCTTTGCACATATAACTCCAGGTCCTCACAAAAAGGAAATCTATTTCTAAGTAGGCACAGACCTTTTCTAGCTGATAATAGTTCTTCTCAGACTTAGGATGCTAGGAACATAAACCTAGTGTCAGGAGGATCAAATTCCTTCTTTTTCCCTGGTTTGTTTCCAAGCTGAGAATTTTAATAAAGTCATCAGATGATCAGTGGAGGTCAAAGATATTATATTATTTTCACCCAAAGTTGTCAAGTTGATCAGTGGAGGTCAAAGGTGTTATATTTATTCACCCAAAGTT
Organism: Boaedon fuliginosus; assembly: GCA_027560395.1. NCBI lineage: Eukaryota > Metazoa > Chordata > Lepidosauria > Squamata > Lamprophiidae > Boaedon > Boaedon fuliginosus. The sequence goes on from JANHGC010009072.1 coordinate 483,057, forward strand.
GTCAAATTGCTTTGAGTAGGTGACTGCAAAAGAAAAGAGGAAACATTCTCCCTATGATAGATCTTAAAGATTTAGCCAATCATTATCAATGGAATGGAATGGAATGCATCAGCTTGTTGCAAACAAACGTTTCCTTATCTTAGAAGGGAAGCAGGTGCTTCTTTATTTAGTTAAGCAATTGTCTCCTTATCTAGAGCTAAAATATAGGTTTTTGCATGCATAAATTATATGACTTTCTTTACATGAGTTTTGCTACATCATGTTTATTTCATTTATGCTGTTAGAGCCAGCTTTTACAGAATTTAAACTTTTTCTAAATGTATCAGAAAAATATTCCAGCACTAGGATTTTATGTGGAAGAACCAGTGAACTGGAACTTCTGTGTCGTCATTCTCCTGAATACACGACAGCATCTTTAAAAAAAAAAAAACATTATCACTTGTCAACCAACTAACCCTTTCCCTAAGAATACAGGACCATCACTAAAATTATAGTTTGATACAAGGTGTATCCATACAATTAAAGGAATTTGGGACATTTTTTAAAAGGGTTGCTGGTAGCCCATTTTACAAAAAGTCTAAAGCTGAACAAGGTCAGGATTAAACTGCTCCAAAAGTGTGCATTCACATGCATGCGCATGTGCACGCATGTATGCACAGATACACCCACACATATACAATTTACATCCTGATGCCACTGCAGACAAATTACATGATGAGGAACAAAATGAGAAAATACCTTCTACTACTACTACTACTACTACTACTACTACTACTACTACTACTATTATTATTATTATTATTATTAATTATTAAATTTTTAACCTGCCTTTCTTCCCCAGTCAAGGGGAACGCAAGGCGGCGTACAACAGAATTAAAGGTCTCTGCTGCTCAAACACAATATTTGCCTATAAGAATGGGAAGAGCTAATGGACAGAAACAATGGGAGAATGTTCTTTGGCTCAGGGGTTATTTTTGGTAAGGATTCCTTTGCCAGCTATCCATTCTGAGTGCCAACATCCAGCCATCTCTAAAATCGAAGTGGGAAACAGGAGGGAAAAGTTGGTGCTTGGCTCTCCACCTCTCGATCCAGAAGTGACAAGAGTGGACTGTACTCTCCCCAAAATGTTAAAAGTGGGAGAAGGCTTTGATAGCCCCAGATCCTTCCCCTCTCTCCTTCCTTCTTATTCCTCCTTCTTTCTTCAGACAACAAAGAGGCTCCTTACATCCCCAGGGTGTTCTTGGCGTCTGAGAGCATCCATTAACAGGCATTCTGGTCTCCCCCACCACTCCTCTGGTCCTTCAAGGGGAGTGTTTCCTTATTTATGAAGCCACTCTGAAGCAGCCAAATGGAAGGATTCCCCAGCATACAGATACTCCCACTCCTACCTCCCTTCACCTTCCAAGTTGAGTGCCTGCTTACAAGGGGAAGGGCGGGGGGGCAGGAGCTGATCTTGCAAAAGCATTTCAGAGAAATGCTCTTCAAGCTTTTATTTCTTCAGGGCAGCAACCCTCTGCAGTTCAGGAGGAGGGGCAAGGGAGAAGAGGTGTAAATGGGGAGAGATGAAAACTACTCTGTGTGGGAGGCACAGAGTCGTTGGCAAGGCGGGGGTGGATGTGGGTGTGTGGGTATCTCTTTCTTGCACTACAGTTTCCAGGGCAAGAGGCAGGTCTTTGCAAGCAGATCTTGGGCTTTTGGAATTAAATCTGTTTGCAGCAGGATACTGAAAGTGCTAATCAGGGGCCAGGCTCAAAAAGGATGGTCCAGGGAACTGGGGGATGAAGTCAATGAACTACTGAACCCCACGACCCATAGTCTTGAATCCATTTATGCATTCCAAGAGATCAGGGACTCCAACACTAAAACTGCTGTTGAATAAATACCCCTCAACAGCAGCCAATGAATGTATCTTTCTTAAAAAGGAGAAATACTGAGGTGGAGGGATAGTAAATTAACTGTAGTAGACATTTCTTTGTATTAAGTTTTTGTTCCAATTAAAGAAGTGAGAGTTGTAGGAAGTTAAAACCTACCGCTCTCCTAGAAAAATGAAACGTTTTAGGAAATATTAAAAGGGCGGAATATTTCCCCTAAAAGGGAGGCAGAAACTCAGCCCCCACCTTTGTTAATGGGCCATTAAGGCCTGGGCCAGTCTATTCTAATAACAAAGATCTATCTCTTTCAGGCAGAGCCATTTAATTGCCCTTCATTGCATCACCCAGCAAGTTCAACCAAACTTAGCACACGGACAACCTACAAAGCTAGCTATGACCTCTGACAGCAACCAATCAGGATACTCTTCCTGTGTCCCAGGAAATTCAAAGTCAGAGAAGGTATAAAACCCAGGGACTCTCAGCATCTCTCCCTTTTTCTTCGCCCAAGATCTTCAAGGCATGTGGTCCTGTTCATCAATAAACCTTTCCAAGCAACTTCCATGAATCCAGTGTCTTTTCCCCCACTTGGAACTGAACCCAGAAGGATATTTCTTCCAACAGAGTTGTGCAGGAACATTTGAAGAGTTACTGTAAATTATCAAAAGATTTAAGGAAAGATCCCTACTTTCTGTCTACTTGTGCTCCATTAATCCTGCCCTTCCCTTCCATCCACTTTCTACAATTTCTACTTTATCTTTACCAGGTACTTTGTTTCAAGGTAAGTCATTGCCCACTGCCCACCACCTAAACAAAGATTTTCATTGCCCAATGAAGAACCGTGTTCACAAAACACATTAAGTCACATTAAACTAAACCACTGTTTGCAGAAATAAGCCAATTTTCTGGGTTCACATGACACATGGAATCATAAACTAGTCACACAGGCAGCTGAGTTTGCTCAACACATTAAGCTAATGTGTTGAGTTCCCCTTGGGGAAGAGAGGTGGGGTATAAATCTAAACAAATATATAAATAAATAAATAAAATGCGGTTGGCTAATTTATAGTTCCATGTGTTCAGTGCAAGAAGTTTCTTCAGTTCTCCAGAACTGAAGTAGCTTCTTGGATAAGAAGCAAAATGTTTTCAGAGATAAAAGTCCATGGCCTTCTGGAAAAAAAAAAGTATCTTTGGGACAAACTTGACCTGTATGATTGAGAATCTCCATAGACATTCAGGCCAGTGTGTAGGTTTTCCTTCAATTGCAATAGTGCAATATAGTTTTTAAAAAATATTTCTATCATATGTTTAAATGACCAGATGTCAGGACCTAGCAAAGGGAATTTGCAGACAAAAGCAAATCAGTAATTGGCAGGAGTCCTATGGACTCAGAAAAAAAACTGAGTCCACCTCAGGCTCATGAATAAAAAATGAAAGAGAAAAACTCACTCAGGTTAACTTCTAATGACTACATCCATATCACTCTCTTGGCAACAATACAGATATGGTTTATCATTGTCTTCTTCCACAATGCTTTTTATTCCCTTCAACTCCCTAGAATGTTGAAAGAAAAGTATGTAAAAGGAATCAAGGTTCTGTCTATCGGTCTGTCTGCCTGTCTATCAGCAGGGTAATTCTGAAAATCAAACAGAATAGTTCAGATGGTTCTGAAAAGGGGCCAGATCTGGCTGGGAGCCGGAGTGAAAAACATTCCAGAAAAAAAGTCCTCCAATCCATCCTATAGGAGCAGCAGTTGGGGAATGGCTTGGAATGTTGATTGCTTTGTTCTAAGCCAGGGGTCCCCAAACTTTGCTGGCTGAGGAATTCTGGGAGTTGAAGTCCCCAAGTCTTAAAGTGCCCAACTTTGGAGACCTCTGTTCTAAGCCCTCCAACCTTGGAAGATTGATGCCTGCACCCCCTTGGAAGAATGACTGTTGATCAATGTGCGATTGTGTTGGAAATAGTTTTTAAATTATTGTATCATGATTTTAATGTTTGCTTTTATTGTTCTTTTATTTGTTGTAAGCCGCCTCAAGTGCCCCCTGACCGGGGAAGGGAGGTGGGGTATAAATCTAATAAAATAAATAAATAAATAAACCTCAACCCTGGTCTTGAGACAGTGGTCCACACAAATGAAACACAACAGGAGATCAGGAGCACACACGTATACATAAATGCAAAAGAAAAGGTTTTTTTTTTTAATGTTCATAAAAGGATTGGAAATAATATCTGCATGTGTTTGCTGCTTTATTGCCTCCCCACTCTAGCCTGGAGCTTCCTAATCATCTCTCGTCTAAATACAAACCATGGTTACTACTTAGTCAACACAGCTGAACCTTTGAGATTGGTTTGGTATTTTATTTTATCTCAGAAGAACAGTTAAGTTTTCTTATGGGGAAAAAAATTCACTTGGGGTGGAAAAAAAGAGAGGGAACTGCAGGGTTTTCTGAGCCAAAGAATTTGTGAAAGTGACTCATGAAGGGGATAACGAAGGCAAGCATCTGACGCGGACGGAGGCAAACAGCTGAGAGATATTACCGAAAAGAAGAAAACGAGCCTGGGTCCCTCAAATTCTCCTTCTTGGCAAGTTTGTGGGACAAAATGTAATGCTGAGCACAGGTCAGTGTGAAGACAGCACCTGTTAGGAACACTTTAAATCAAGTGTGCCTTTTCCCAGTATCATGCAGGAGCGACACCTTTTGTTTAAAGGTGTTTCCAACTAGTGCTACATTCTCACCCCTTCCTACACATCACATTTTGCCCCTCAAATCTGGCTTGCTGCATAAACCAGCTAAATATTTATTTGTTTGTTTGTTTGTTTGGATTTATACCCCGCCTCATTTCCCCGGTCAAGGGGAATAATCTTTTGGTCTGATCTCACCAGCTGGGCTCTTCTTGGGTTTGGATCCTACTAGAGTGGAAAGAAAACAAAGAAAAAGCAGGAGAATGTTTTTGGTAAAAAGGAATGAAAAATGTAAGACAAGGCATCCGCATATAGATATGTAATCCTTCTAAGATTCAGGGTGCAAGGTTGGGGGATGCAAGACTGGGGATGGGCACGGCACATTTGGAAGAACCCAATAATCCCACACAGATTACACAAACCTTGATCAGGGAAGAGAGGCGGGGTATAAATTGAAATAAATAAATGAAATAAATAAAACCGTGAATTTAGTCAGCTGGCTAAAAACATTTTGCTGCTTGAGATTCAAGTCAAGTCGCAGGAGGTCAGCCAGATTTGCTGCGTGGAAACTGCTGTCTGTGGCAGAGGCCTCACACCTTCGTGGACACATCTGGAATTCTGAAACCATGTTGTGGATGCCAAGAGCATCTGGGGCAAGAGTTAAAAAAAAGTTAACACTGTGTCCAATAGATTGTGGGGTTGCACCCACTATCTCAACTTTCTGACTTTCCTGCTGGTTTCTCTCATAAAAAACTTGCCGTACTGAATGTTGTATTCTCACAATGACTGCCAGGAAGAATGTGGCTGGCTGAAACATTAATTTACTGGAAGACAAGCGGGCAGGATTACTTCCAGCAAACCCTTTTCTAGCTCTCAGAGATGCTCTTGACCTCTCTATCTTATGCTGTCCCTCCCTCCGTGTGTTACTTGATTCTTGGTGACTGAATAATTATCATACTGAAGGTAATCATATCCTGGTTTGACCCGAGGACAGGATGAAGAGAAGATACATTCCAGCAAACTGAGGAAAGCAGATATGGCTCAAAAGATCTCGATTGCTGGTCTGATAGGTTTGCCGTTTCAGTAGTTGCTGGTAAAAATAGCGATTTTCAAAATCAAAGAGATCCTCTCAAAATATTTCATCTTTTCTTGGACTTAATTTCAGTCCTTCAGCAGCCACCCTGGTCAGTCTAAAGATCCAGGAAACAAGCTGTGGAGAGAACAAACACCACTCTTCGGGAAAACTATTCCTTCCAGAAGCCATAAAGAGTCTTTTTTCCAGCTTTCTTATAGCCTCAGAATTGTCAGTGAATGGCATGGATAAATCTGTACTGCTGGGTGCTAAAAGAGGAAGCATAGCTGACTTTGTGATGACACATGGGGACGGGGTCCTATAAGAGCCTATCAGCTAACGAGATATTTCTGCATGGTGTTATAAGGCAAAGAGGAGCAGTAGAAAGCATCTCTGAGAATCAGAAAGGGTTCACGGGGGTGGGGGGTGGGGCGAATCAATCCCAGGACAACCAGGTCTTTACGGCTCTGCTGAAGGCCAACGAGGTGGGAATGGTCCTGATCTCAGCAGGGAACTGGGTTTATAGAAATAAAAAACTTTGTTCCTTCTGAATACCAGATGTGGTATTCCAGTAATGTAATTTCTTGCATTTAACACAAGTTGGCATATCCATGAAAGATTCCATTGAAAGTTTGGGTGGGTGAGGAGACCATTTCCACCCATAGCTGTATCTGTTGTAAGTTGAAAAACCTACATATTGCCCTGGTGTCTATATTGGAACACTTGGATCTCTTACTTTGACTTATTTCAAGATTAATTAACAGAGTCTTATTACATGGGAAACTTAGGTCAAACCCATCACAGAAATTGATAAATTGTGATCAGCTGATGGTCATTGTCCACCTTCATGTGAACTTCAATTGACTTTAGGTATGAAAATAACTCAGTAACTCTGTAACTTCTTCTCAGTGTAGCTCTTCCATAAAACTGTTTGTTGACTGAGTGAGGATCTAGTTCTCTGATTTCTACTGTAAGTTCAAACCATACTAGACTTGGCTGAAGCTTCTCTCAGAGACCCAAACGGCACAGCTAGAAACTAAATCTGTACCGTAGCTCAGAACAATAGTCATTACAAATAGTTGCAATTATTTAAAGGTGTGAACCAATATTTATCTCCTAATTCCAATGCAGGGTTCATTTCTTCCACATCTCTCCCAATGCAATATACCTCTTGCCATCCAATGCTCATCCTTAGCGTTTAACAGCTGTAGCTTGTTTTAATTCTCTGCATTCATGTTCCGAGACTCTTTTGCCATTATCAGAATCTGGAAACTTGGTTAGTCTATGATGAAAATTAGATGGAGCCGGGCTGCAATTATTGAGCTGGAATCTGCAGATCCCAAAGGTGTTTTTTTTTTCAACTGGACTTCCTTGTTTTCTTTGAAGACATTCAAACACGAAAGAAAAAAGTCCAGTTGCATCTTGAAAACAGCATCTTTGGGACAACCATGACCTGGTTGTCTGCATAGACATTTGGAATATGCATAGTGATACTAAAATAGTTCCTTAACAAACTTTGCAATATTTTGGCTTGATAATACTACAAGGATTTAATTATGATTTAGGACTGCTTTATATAAACAAAGTATTTAAAAAAAGTCTTCTTGCTTTATTTTAGGTTTCACAGAGATAGATTTTTATGAGACTTCAAGAAAAAATGCTTTTTGTCCTACAATTTAATATTTCTGTGCTTATATTAATCGTGTTGTTTTTATATTAATTGTGTTTCAGTGATTTTTTTTTCCTCCCGCTTAATATGTCAAACTGTCCTGACAAAGAAATATCCTACAACATATGGTGTGGATACAAATTATTTTTATAAGCTATAAATATGGAATCATGTATTATTATTTTAAATGTATGCAAAGAGGGAAAACACCAACTAAAGAACGCTATTTTGATATAAATTCCAGAAATTAAACATAAAATAGCAGTAATACTCATTGTACTTTCATCCCACCTTGAAATAGACTTACGTAAGTTTTGATTTATCAAATGGCTCATTTCTAATTATGCCAATTCTTGATTTTGCAGACCATGATAATTTAAGGGGGAAATTTACTTCATTCCCAAGGTGTACATTTGGTTAACCCTGTGAACTCCAGACCTGCTTTAATTCTTCCATCTTCTTCATTATCGGAAGTAGAATTGTTAGTAGACCGAAAGTCCTTATCTGGTTTTCTACTGTTTTCTTACAGCTGCAGAAACTGGATGCCTACACAGAATATATGCTACACATTTGCTCAAAGAAATGGACAAGAATATATAATATGTAAAATTGTAAAATGAGCCTCGGTGGCACAGTGGTTAAATGCAGCACTGCAGGCTATCTCTGCTGACTTGTTCAGCAGGTTGTCAGATTGAATCTTACCAGGCTCAAGGTTGATTCAGCCTTCCATCCTTCTAAAGGTCAGTAGACTGAGGAGCCAGATTGTTTGGGGGCAATATGCTGACTCTGTAACTGCTTGGGAGTGTTATAAAGCTCTGATAAGCAGTATATAACATCTGAGTGCTATTGCTATCTCTGTTGTAAGCCACCCAGAGTCCTTTGGGAGTTGGGTGGAGTAAAAATGTAATTAATTAATTTCATAATATCTGTCTTGGTGTACTTTGTTTATGCAAAAAAACAAATTAAATGACAATGTGTTTCTGTGAGATTTAGTCAACTAGGAATTAAAAATGTTTTGACATGTTTTCCTACCTGGTGCTGTCCAAAGACCAGAAATAACTATATTCATGCAAACTTGAATTTGTCAAAACACACACACACACACACACACACAGACAAAACTATGACATGAATATCTGTTTTCCCCATGCTTTTTCTTCTTTGTTCCTTCGAAGTTCGTTAGTTCCTGCTGGTTGTTCACCACCTGAAATCATAATCATCTGTTTGTGACATCACAATTAGTTACTGTGAAAATGATTAGTGTGTCACAAACAGATGATTATGATTTCAGATGGTGAACAAACAGCAGGAGCAGATGGACTCCTAAGGAACAAAGTTCCTGGTTTCATGCATAAGTCCAGAGTAATAAATGAGTTACGAAAAAAAACAAGTGTTTTGATAGAAAAGGATTTCCATGGTTTTGATTTTCACATGAATATTTTAGATGTACCTAGAATTTATTCCCAGTGCATATAGCAAAAATATACATTCCAACAAGCCTGGTGAATTATCATTATTTTAAAGTTCAAAAACTAATTTACTTGATATATTTGGTTGTTTGACTGAAAATATATTATTTGGAATTAAAAATACTTACTCTTGATTCTTGAATTTAGCTATAGTTGCATTATTTTTTATTGGGCAGTGATACAAAGAAATATTGTTAGCATTTTATTCTGGAACTCTAAGCAACATTATTTATTTTATTTGTAAATGTGTAGCCACTTTTCATTACTAAAATAGTTACACTATTCAATTACATTAAAATTTGCATATCTATGTCATAACATTTTTCTAATAACTGTAAATAATAGAAAATATTATATGTATTAAGTTTTTTAAAATATTGGGAGAAAAACCAAAGCAACATGTTTCTACTACCAACTGGTTCTCTCAAATTATTTATTATTTTATTGCTATCGAGGAATAGTTCTAGGCATCTAATATTATTCATAACCAATCAAGGAAGCTTTTGAATATAACACAACTGATCTTTATTACATAAGCTCCGGGCCCGGGATGGGGGTTCGTCCTCCATCCTGGTGCTTCTTGACCTCTCAGCGGCGTTCGATACCATCGATCATGG
>JANHGC010009072.1:492534-507451 GCA_027560395.1 Boaedon fuliginosus
GAAGAAGAAGAAGAAGAAGAAGAAGAAGAAGAAGAAGAAGAAGAAGAAGAAGAAGAAGAAGAAGAAGAAGACCACCTATACTTAGGCCCCTGTGACATAAAAGTGAATCCTGCTTAGATGTAGGTAATCTCTAACCAGTGTTGTGCCAAAAAAGGTTCAACAAAGGCTAAGTGGTGTCTTCCTTTGAAGGCATGGTCCACCTTTCTTGTTCGTGAATCCCTATAAATGTTCTTGGGTGTTCTTTGAGTCAATCAAGGTCACAGAAAGAGGAGAAAGAGGAGGACGGACATTTTATCTAAGGTCTTATTTTACATTGGGACTGACCAGGCACCGATAATTCATCTTTGATTTCTTCTGTTCTTCAGAACAAACCAGTTGCATTTGCTGTCCGTACTAATGTCAGCTACTGTGGCGCATTGGATGAAGAATGTCCTGTGCAGGGATCTGCCATCAACTTTGAAGCCAAAGACTTCTTGCATATTAAAGAGGTGGGGCATTAGATGAACAGAAGCATTTGGGTTTGTGAGGGAAGACACTGCATTGCTGCTGCTAGGGATAGTGGTGGAAAGGGGATGGTTTACAGGTAGTCCTCGACTTATGACCACAGTTGAGACCAGAATTTCTGCTTTAAGCAAGGCAGTTGTTAAACGAGTCATGCCTGCTTTTACAACTGTTGTTGCCATAGTTGTTAAGCAGATCACTGCAGTTGTTAAGGGAATCATTCAATTGTTCAGTGAGTCTGGCTTCCCCCGTTGACTTTGCTTTGTCAGAATCCCAGCTGAGAAGGTTGGAAATAGCGATCACCTAATTTCAGGATGCTGCAACAGTTGTAAATACATGCGGGTGCCAAGCACCTCTGTTTTGATCATGTGGGGGTGCTGCAACGGGCATATGCATGAGGACTAGTTCCATCTGGGGAAGAGAGGTGGGATATAAATCGAATAAATAAATAAATAAATAAATAAAGTCCCTCTTTTAAAGGCCATTGTACCTTTTGAATGGTCACTAAATAAATTGTCGTAAGTTGAAGCCTATCTGTAAGGTGGTGAGCTTAGACCAATGTTTTGCAACCTTGGCAGCTTTAAGGGAGTGGACTTCCAACCCCCAGAATTCTGGCTTGAAATCCGCTTCTCAAAAAATGTTCTCACACTTCCCATACAGAAACGGAGATCAGTTTTTCAAAATGAAAGGGGCATTTAGATAGGAGACTACCAGAAAACCCCAAGGCTCCAAGCAAAAGGATCCACAGGATCTCACACTTTCACCAGAAGGACGAAAGCTGCATCATGCTAGTGTGATGCAAGCACAGCCCATTTCACACAGGCGTGTGATGCATGGACACATGTACATCAAAGGTGGAACTTACGTTGTGACATTGCAAACTGCTTTCCTCATTCTGCTCCACGTGCCAATCTGCCCTGGGGATGTCTATGAGTACAGGTTAGGTAGGGAGATTATACAACCCAGAAATGGACAAAGTTGAAGTAGTTGTATATTATTGCTAAAAAACAACAACATTAAAGTGTGTTGACTCACTTTATTTTTGAATAGCCTAGAACTTTGTTTCTCAGCTTTGACAACTTTGAGATGTGTGGCCTTCAGCTCCCAGAATTCTCCAGCTAGCAAGCTGGGGTGGATTCCATAAGCAAGCTGGCTGGGGAATTCTGGGAGTTGAAGTCCAGATATCTTAAAGTTGAGGTTGAGAAACACTGGCATGGATTGGGTTGCAATAGGTAACACGTTAACTGATTTCAAAATCTTAATTAAAGTGCAGGTAATCCTTGATTTACAATCTTTGGAGTGACAATGGCCTTGTGAAGGGTACTTTACAGCCTGTAAGTAATTTCTGGCTGTAATAAACACACACACACACTCACACACACGTACACACACGGGGGGGGGGCGTATTTTGGTTACTTGGCAACTGTTTTACATTTATGGCCTGTTGCAGCACCCCATGGTCACGTGACTGCAATTTGCAATATTTTTCCGTCAGTTCCTGGAAATTCTGGTCCCAATTGCAGCTGTAAGTCAAGGGTTACCTACCTATATTATAAATATGAACCCATTTATTTCTGTAAATTATGTGCTGCTCAGTTTTAAAAAGGCTTCCATTTGATTGCAATAATAATAAGAAAAAAAATAAAAGAAAATATAACAATAAACCCACTCCAATAACAGCAGTATATCTTCCATCCCATTATCATACAAGGGAGAAAATCATTTCTTACTATCAACCTTGCAAAGTTCTTCTGGAACACACAAGTCATAGTGGCTTTTCTTCATCTCCAATAGTGTTGGGACTGACTGCTTCAAAGATATTATCTTGTTAAACATTTCTCTGTTTTAACTGGATATTTCACCCAAACCCCATACAGGTTGAGGAAGGGAAAGGGGAAAAAGTAGTTATTCAGGAAAGGGAAGTGCGGGGAAAGAGAAGAAATAAAAGTCAGGCTTTTAAAAGCCCTAAAAATGTAGACAGGGTATAATTTAATTTAGACCTGGCATCTCATTCCTTGGTTTCTGTATCCAGAAGATCAAATGTTTAATTTTAAACAATTTTTATTCTAGGGATGTAGCTTTCCAGTATTGGAAGAACAGATGTTTAGCTATAATGGCTACCTGCCAAATGCTATGTTTAATGTATTAGTACTCGTACTAAAAATATATACCGGTAATTAGGGGGGGAAAAAGCACCTTTGAAGTTCTGCTCTCATCTGGATAGCTTAAGAAGACGAGAGAGAGAGAGAGAGAGAGAAAGAGAGAGAGAGAGAATGCGGGCAGACAGATCCTATTCTCTCTCTCTTTTTTTCTTTAAAAAAAGACTTTCTTAGCCAAAACAAGGGTTCACACATCGCGCTAAACCTTAAACCATGCTCTGCAAAGCACGAAGGCCCAGACAAAATAAATCACAGTATGATTGTGTGTGATGCATGACATTAGCCCAGGTGTTTCCCAACCTTGCTCATTTATTATTTATTTATTAATTAAACAAATTTATATAGCAGCCCAACTCGCATATAGATGGCTCTGGATGGCTTTCAACATTTAATTAAAAAAAAAAATCTATCGTATAATAAAACCATTAAAAAAAGAAATACTACCCCACTCTCCATTGGCAGCCATGATCAGATTAGCAACTTGGTCAGCTCCGTTTCCATTTGTAGTTGTTAGGCCTGCTGACAAAGCCATGGTTTTAGAGTCATTCAGAAAAACAGCAGGGATGGGGGCCAACTGCGCTGAGGGACAGTGAAGTTCCATGAAGGGGCCATCACCAAGAAGGCCTCGTTTTGTGGTCAGACCCGATCACAATCCCTAATTGACGCGCCCCACAACATGCCCTACCTTCCTGCCTGGTGGGAAGAGATAATGGGGAGAGATGTTGCTTCAAATAACCCTGGCCTCATGGTTTGTAGAAGCTGTGGTGGTGTAGTGGTTAGAATGCAGTATTGTAGGCAAACTCTGCCCACAACCACTAGTTCAATCCTGACCTGCTCAAGCCTTGACTCAGCTTTCCATCCTTCCAAGATCAGTAAAATGAGGACCCCAATTGTTGGGGCAATATGCTGACTCCATAAACTGCCCAGAGAGTGCTATGAAGCACTATGGGGCGATATATACGGTAAGTCTAAATGCTATTGCTACTTAAAGGTAATAACCAGCACCTTGAATTACACCTAAAATTTTACATACAATTTGTGTGGGGGCTTCAACCCTTAGAATTCTCTGCAATGGTTGCGTTGTTAAGCCCACAGATTTGGAAACTGTCATGGTTAAAAACACTACCGGTAGTCCAGTTTAGTAAAGGTGAAGTGGAGATTAAGTTGGGGATCAAGCTTATGGCTCTTCCTGTGATATTCCCTTCAGAAATACAGCAATGACTGGTGGATCGGGCGGCTAGTGAAGGAGGGGGGAGACATCGCCTTCATCCCCAGCCCACAGAGGCTGGAGGCCATACGGCTGAAACAGGAGCAGAAAGCCAGGTGAGATGGGACAAGCATATAGAGCGTTTAATTCCGGCAACAGAAAGAGATATTAAAAGTGTCTCCGGCTGTAAATTTAGCAGTAGATCAAGTGCCTTCCCACATGGAAGCTCTTGGCTAATTAAACTCAGCCTCCAATGTATAGAATTCTACATGTGTGCAAATGTTGAAGTCACTTTGATGATACTTTTAAGGGCAACATCAATGGAAAATAATTTGGAAGGTCAACAATCATGTCAATATTTATTATTAAAACTGGACCTTGGGAGGGGATGTGTCATATACAGTAGATCAGGGGTGTCAAACTCATGTTTCCTTCGCTAAACCGGGCATGGGCGTGGTCAGCGCGTGACGCATCTGGCCCATGGGCCGGGAGCTGGACAGTCCTGCAGTAGATGGATTCTAAATCTGTAAACACACAACGCCACTTTTTAAATCCTAGGTTTCTTACCATGTCTTTGCTTTCCTCTCTTACCAACAGGCAATCTGGGAATCCTGCCGCCAGCAACCGGCGATCGCCTCCCCCATCTTTAGGTAAAGACCTAAGTAGAACTAATCTTTACATATCTCTGCTGATTTTTTTTAAAAAACTTTTTTAACTTGAGAAAAGGTGTGTGATGAATCAGGCTGCATATCATTATTTTGAAAAATCCCAACAGGTCAGAATTGGAACCGATTCCCCCTTGCATGTTTCACCTGTGCATTGGAAATGGGATGATGATGGGAAAAGAGGGAATAGCTCCTAAAGAAAGGAGGGTTCACCAGATGTGAGATGAATGTTGCCTGGATTCTCAGAAAGAAACGTGTGAAATTGGTAACACCTTTTAGTAGTAAGGCAGATGCTAAACGGAATCTTCAGAGCCTTTCCCCATAAATAACAACATTAAAAAAAATGATAGCAGTTAATTTAAATAGTACAGAAAAGGGGATATCTTAGTCATTAGATTTTGCTTCCCTTGGCTAGAGGTGTCCAAACTTGGCAACTTTAGGACTTGTGGACTTCAATTCCCAGAATTCCTCAGCCAGCAAAGCTTGGCTTATCTCAGATATAACATTTTCAGTGAAGTTCTAAGTGCAAACAATGACTTCCAGTGCTGTAACTTAAATACAGGTAGTCGTCGACTTTCAATAGTTCATTTAGTGACATTCAAAGTTACAACAGCTCTGAAAAAAGAGAGTTATGACCATTTTTCACATTTATCACCATTGTAGCATTTCTATGGTCGAAGTTCAGATGCTTGGCAACTGATTCCTATTTATGACAGTTGCAGTTTCCTGGTTGCAGTTTCTCAGTTTTGCAAACTTCTGACACGCAAAGTCAATGGGGAAGCCAGATTCAGTTAACAACGAAGTTACTAATTCAACAACTGCAGTGATTCACTTAACAACTGTGGCAAGTAAAGTCGTAAAGTGGGGCAAAACTCCCTTAATAAATGTCTCGCTTAACCACAGAAATTTGGGGTTCAGTTGTAGTCGTAAGTCAAGGACTGTGTGTGTGTGTGTGTGTGTGTGTGTGTGTGTGCATGTCCTGCTGCATTTGAGAAATAATGTCAAGAATTTCCTGGGAGAAGCTTCCTGGTCCTGTTGCAATTCCAGGAGATCAGATCTCCATCCCTGCAGAATTCCAGTCCTTCACATAGCTTTTCTCTTGCTGGTTCATGACTGTTGACAATCTCGTATGTTTTTTTCTCTTCCAACAAGCCAAACAGAAGCAAAAGCAGGTAAGGCCTTAACACGGGGGTTCCTTTCTTGGATGGTACTCCCTCTCTCCTCCAGACAGTCCCCCCCCCGCTCCCCCGACAAAAAAGCAGGATGAATTATGAGGCTGTCTTGTCTAAAACTTCATACTTGAGCAGGTTGGATGCTAGGAGTCAAAACAACTGTTCAGTAATGGTGGAGTTTTCTATATCACAGAACTTTCAAAAAGCAGAGTCTATTCGTCTCACAGAAAACCTGAAGCCTCCCCAACTGGGGTGTGATATTGTAGCAAAAGCAAAATGAAATGGGTCCTGGTGGGATGGGGATGAACTTGATGTTTGGGTCATGTGTGTGAAGTATTTGGTGAAATGTGAAACTTCTCTGTACCTTTATTACTTCCCCCTTTTCTCCTTATGATTAGTAGCAGACTTTTAGCTGCAGAATGGGGGGGGGGAGCCACTTCCTGTGACACACTCTCCTTTTTACAGACAGAGCACATCCCTCCATATGATGTGGTTCCTTCCATGCGGCCAGTGGTGCTGGTGGGGCCCTCACTGAAAGGATACGAGGTATGGGGATGGGCAAGGGATGAAATTCACTCCTATATACTCTCCTAAACCCACACTGGATATGCCAATACTGATTGCGGTTGTCCGCTAACTAGTGTCTTTGCTCACCTCCCAACTTACCTGTCCTTCTCTTTCCTCCAGGTGACAGACATGATGCAGAAAGCTCTTTTTGATTTCTTGAAGCACAGATTTGATGGCAGGTGAGGCATTAAAAAAAACACATGCCATTTTCTCTCCCTTCTCTCCAACCTCCTGCCCACCATCTCCTAAGGCTGAGGTGGGGAACCATGGCCACCATTACACTACGGCCCCTTTATGACTTATGGACTTCAACTCCCAGAATTCTAGGAGTTGAAGTCCACAAGTCTTCAAGAAAGGGCCATCGTTCCCCACCCCTGTCCTAAGGGCATTTAGCAGGGTCATCCTATCTTTCAGAATCTCCATCACGCGTGTTACAGCAGACCTGTCCCTGGCCAAGCGCTCGGTGCTCAACAATCCTGGGAAACGGGCCATCATTGAGCGATCTACAACTCGGTCTAGTATCGGTGAGTCCTAAACAATTGGGGTCAGTCTAGCTGCTGATTCATTTCCAGAAGAACTTCAATTTGGAGCCTGTCTCTGCCACATAGAAGCTTGATATCTTCAGGGATCAACACAATCTTTTGCAAATTGTGCTTACAGTTGCTTTATAAATACTGTACGGAGATTTTTGAACCTGGAGTCAGCAGTGAAATAGATCTGGGAAATTTTATCCTATAAAAAAATTGAGGACAAGCAACATTCTTTTTTTCTAAATTATTTTCGGGTTCAGCTTCAGAGTTTTATAAACCACCTGAGACCTTACTAAAGAAATTCCAAACTGAAGCAATTCAGAAGTGGCAACGTGTTTATGAAAAATTAGCAATAGTACAGAAGTAGTTTTATAAGCATCACATCTTGAAAGGCAAGGGGAATCCCTCTTTCCCATTTTTATTGTTGCTGCAGCTATTTCATTTGTTAGTTGTGTGGAACTCTTTCAAATCTTGACCGGGGAAGAGAGGCGGGGTATAAATCTAATAAAATATAAAAAATATAAATATCTCCTGGGCAGAGATCCATTCTTCTCTTCTTCTCCTTTGGGATTTCTCTTCTTGCTCAGGCAACTATTCCTAAAACAATATTTCCCATCTCATTCTTGTCGTTTCAGCATAGGCATCTATGCAATTGAATGGTTTATACAAACCATTTTCCCTAGTTTCAGGAAAGGCATGGAGGAACCATTTCATATTGAATGTAATGTAAAGTGTGTTTATTGGAGTTTAAAGGCACATAGCCCAAAATAGGCATGCGTGGGAGGAAATGGGGGTATTGCTAAGTGAGTATAAATAGAGGAAGAGGAGGGAGGGAAGATTCAGGGGACAAGGCCACTACTAAAATATTGTGATTTGAATCATCAATAGGGGTTTAGAACCAAATGACATTGAAACACTTAAAGTGTTTAAACAAAATCTTAAATAATGAGCATTTAACACTGAATCTTAAACAATGAGCATTTAACACCAAATCTTAAACAATGAGCATTTAACACCGAATCTTAAACAATGAGCATTTAACCCCTGCTCTTGTGGGGGAATGAGAATGTCATTTGAGTTTTTGAATTGTGCAAATTGTGCAATTTCCCCCCACTCTGCTACCATCCCAAATAAAAATAATCTCAAAGCTGCCTCTGTTGGAAATCCATGAAAACCTACCAGTTCAGCAAGAATTGTTAGTTATTGTCAAGAACCCTCATTTAAATACTAGCATGTGCTAGCCATTAATATTTTTAGCAACTTGTTTTCAGTACACACACACACAGGAGCCCCTTCTCTGTGTGAGGTGCCCTGTTGATGGTATTTTTGCAAAATAGAGAAGCTGCAAGTAATTAATATAGCATTGTATTTGTTACGATGAAAACCAGAGGATGAGGCCCATGCTAATATACATAACAAGCAAAATATAGGTGAACAGGTGTTGCATAGGTCACATATTTTACAATCTGGGGTGCTACAGTTGAAGGTTCAAATTCCTGCAGTGTTTTTGTAATTCTTGGCCCAAAGATCTGTGCAGAAATTAAGTTTAAAATTGGCAATAATTCATTTTAAAATTTTTATGCATTTGCACATTGGAAATAGCTTTTAGCTTTTGAAGCACATGACATGACCTTAGAAATGCACCCAAAAGAACCACTTTAAAAGCAATCTGTGGGCAAAGTGGAAGATTGATGGAAAGCTTGTCTGGAGGATAAATGGTAATATAAAGCACGATCCTGGTGAATGACTCAGATGCCATAGTCAGGGGACAAAATATATGTAGATACTAATACCTCTTTAAAGACGCAGCTACTACCCCAGATTAAGGCAAGTTACAGTATTATTATTATTATTAAATGTATGTGTGATCTAAGAACTCCTGTAATTTTTCCATGGTTATTCATGGAATCAAACAATCTGTTCTAATATTTCTTGCTGATACCCATGCGGTTACAAATGTGATAGGTGTGAGCAGCCCATAGATCTATAAGCCAAATGCGGCTCTTTTGAGGGCGCACTTAAACTGCAAACTTATATTGGTGGGATTTTTTAGCTTAAGTTTGAAAAAGAAGAGAGGAATCTTATATTTATAAAAGAGAGGTGTTTGTTTGTATGTGCTCTATACAAACTTTCATTTCTCCACCAATTTACCTCAAACATGGCAGATAGGTAGCAAAGCGTAGTAAGAAAAGCACTGTCAGGGTTAGCAAAGGGCAGGGGGCATTTTCCCCCTAATTTTTGGGGGGCAAAGAGGACACTTAAGTAACAAGCAGCAACTCTCTACTGAGCACATGCGGTTTTGCCTCTCTCTACTGAGCACGTGCGGTTTTCAAACTAACTGAAGCACCATATTTAATTTGCCCCAGTGGTGACAGGCCCAAGACACATGGAGCAGCCCACACTGCCAAGTAAGGTCACCTATGATGTTGGAAGGGGCACGAGAGCTTAAGAAGGCCCAACAAATGATGTGGCACAAATATACTTCTTTAAAAAAAAAAACCAGAACAAGGCCAGGTCATAAGCTAGTAGACTAATCGATTTCCTCTCCTTTTTCCTGATGGCCTCACTGCTATATCTTCTGTAGCTCTTCCAAGCTGGGGGAAAAATAGGTAAACTTTTAATTACAAAATGGTTATCCTTCCCCAACATATGGGCATGGATTTCCGCTGGATGAATTAGAAGCTGTGACATGGCTACGAGTGGGAAAAGTTGGGAAATTGTAGAGGTTTTCCTTTCATTTGACATTGTGTTGCAAACTTGGATCAGATAACCTCACCTGATCTCTCTTAAACAGCCATCTAATCATTCTCCTTGAATATACTTGCTAGCTCAAATTTCTCAATTTTCTGCTGTAGTCAACACATTGTATTTATATTCCTTTTATGTTCCATCAGTGCAGACTATAATATTTCAAAAGCACTTTCTATGCATTTCCCCAAGCATTGACTGAAGAACAGTGATCCTCCCAAATTCCATCAACAGTGCAGTCTATGCATGGCTACTCAAAAATAAGCCCTACTGAGTTTAAGGTGATTAACTCTGAAATATGTACAAAGCCAACCTCTGGAAATATCTATCCACATACCTTAAGCGCTGAAAGTTTATGTGTTGTTTTGAGCACCTTGCCTACTTGAGCTGCTTGCTAACACTGGGACAGCATAACCTGCCAATGTATGAATATTCTGCATTCAAAAAGTTTCAGCATGTTTGTTTTGCTGTCACCTTACAATCGCTGTGTTATATGGGCCACCATTTATAGTGCTGTGTTTCCCAAATTGCAAATTAGTTGCTTATGAAAAATTGGTTAGTTACCTCTTACTACTTTACCAGTTGTGGAAAAACTAATAAATAGAAAGTTTTTTGACGGGGAGGGATGTGTGTGAACAGATTCCAAGCATCGCTTAAAACTGCAATTTGGCAGTTCAAATCTCACCAGGCTCAAGGTTGACTCAGCCTTCCAAGGTCTGTAAAATGAGGACCCATATTGTTGGGGGCAATAGGCTGACTCTGTAAACTGCTTAGAGAGGGCTGTGAAGCACTGTAAAGCGGTATAAGTGCTATTGCTAAAATATAAGCCTATTTTTAGAATTAACAAATGATATTATTTTCAGGCAATGGTTCTCAAAGTGCAGATCGTTTTAGGGATTCCACAAAGTTAAATCAACGAACGTTTTAAACTTTATCAATTTTAATTTCTGATACAGTAAATATTGCTAGCTATAACTCACGCAAACCAAAGTTCTTTAGGGTTCTCAATTAATTTTAAGCATGAAACCCTTTCCTTTCTTTTGCCATAGTTGTTCTACTTCTATTTGCAGGCCTTTGTATTTACTACGGTATCATTATTAGTATCAATATTAGTACATCATTATTAGGATCAGTATTAGGATGGGAGACCAACAGAGAATGTCAGTGCTGTAGATGGAGACTGGGAAGTTGAAAACCATCCCAGGAAAAGGAATGTCAAACTAATCCCTTACTATTGCCAAGGCAGCTCCAGGGATATGTCCAAGCATATTTCATTTATTTCATTTATTTCATTTCATTTATTAGATTTATACCCCGCCTCTCTTCACCCAAAGGGGAACTCGAGGCGGCATATCCCTCGAAAGGGGGACAGTAGGAGAAGCCACGATTCCTTTCAGATGAATGGAGGCAAATCTCAGGAGACAGAATGAAAAACTGAAAAAGGGAGAAGCAGCTCAGGAGGAGAGACTGCAACATTTTCCCCAAAGCATTTCCCCTGGAGAAGGGGCCAAACAAGTTCAGCCTGTGAAGCACCTCCACCCCCATCCCAGAAGCCCCAAGGAGATGCTATGCGTGGGCACCAGGATCTCAGATTGGCCCTTCCTCAGTGTATGGAAACTCATTGATCAATTGTGCACTATTTTAGGAAAGCATCAATTCTATAACTAAATTCAGCTCCCTGAATAAAATATATGTTTGTTGCAATGTCCTTCATTTCACTTGGGTTAGTTCTCAAGAATCAGAGAGGGCGAAACCTTGGCTGTCACTTAAAATGGATCTTTTTTTTTCCCTTGAGCTTTTCTCCTGAAAGTTACCTTCATGTTCTGCTTAAATCTTCCTTCTGATTGAGAAAGAGGAGGCAGGTCAAGACCTCATCGTTACCTTCTCTGAAAGTGACTTCTGCTGACTCATTGCCCAAAAGTTCTTCTGTGGAACCACCTCCAGAAGACTTCCTTCTGTCTCTGCAGACGTGCTACTCCATGTGTAAACCCAGAATGGATTAGAGCAGGGGTGTCAAACTCGATTTCATTGAGGGCTGCATCAGGATTGTGTTTGACCTCAGGGAGACCAGGGTGTGGCCAGGGTGGGCATGGCTAGTTCAATGTCACTCATGTCAGGGGTTCCTATGGTGGCCCAAGCCCGCTGCCAGCAGAAATGAAGCTTGGGAGGGCTACGTGCGGCCCTCCCAAGCTCCATTTTCTCTGGCAGATGCACCACAAGCCTTCACTGTTTCCAGATCTAACCATCCCGTGGGCCAGATGCAGCCCTCAGGCCTTGAATTTGACACCCCTGGTTTAGAGTTACCCTTTTAAAAGAGGTAGTCCTTGACCAATGACCATAATTGAGCCCAAAAGTTAAGCAAGACAGTTTTTAAATGAGTTTTATTTTACGTCAGAGTTGATAAGTGAGTTCTGTATTGTCAAATTAGTAACATATTCGTTGAGTCAATCTGGCTTCCTCATTGACTTTGCTTGTCAGAAAGTTGCAAAAGGTGGTTATGTGATTCCGGGGACACCGTAGCAGTTGTCATAAATACATGCCAGTTGCCAAATGTCTGGATTTTGACCACGTGACTATGGGGATGCGGCAATGGTCATTAGTGTGAAAAATGGTCATCCGTCACCCTTTTCAGTGCTGTTTGAAAGGTCGTTAAGTGAATGGTTGTAAGCCATATAAGTGCTACCTGTACTGTTCTTGATATGCTCCTTCTCCATGAAGGAACATGAAGACTGGATTTGTTAAACATTAATTCTTGAATAAATAAAACATTCAATAAATAATTCATTCAATGCACTAAGCAATTAACAACAGTACCTGGATTTAGATACCACATTAAGCCTAGGCCAAACAAACCACATTATAACTTAGTCTCATGTGTGAACTTAGTCTCTCATCGTTTTATAATTTCTGCCCGTTCAGTGGCCTCTGTCTTGGAACCAATTCAAACTGATTTTGAATTCTTAACTGACTTGTTTAACCAGGGATTTTGATTGTGTTTAATTTATAACTTTTAAAAATGCAATTGTGAGTTACTAGGAAGCGGTAGCAGCAGTCCTGGAATTTGGCAAATGGTCAGCAACAGGCCCCATCATAAAGTGTTTTATTGGTAATTCTATCTGCCTCTCCCAGATAACATTATCATATTAGTCAAAATAAATTTATGAGCCATGCCCATACTTTAATCAGCTTTTACCTCAGAATTGGTAAATGATTAAAAATTCCTATTATGTGCCTTTAACCTTTCTATGTGACTCAGAGATACTCATTAGATTCATCTGATATTAGATTTAAATGGAATTTAAACTCTTGACAAATCCTGATCAATTTTTTTTTACAAAAGGAGAGAGAAAAACAGATGGGAAGCGGGGACAGAAAAGAAGGCAAATTTGAACACAAATTCTTAACCACAAGGTTCTTACTTTGACCAGCTGGATCCACATGGCTTAAGAGCTGAACATGGCTGTTTTATCAGCAGAGAAATGGGGTAGACCTGCTTCATCTCTCAGTCTCTGCAAGGGGAGGCAGAATAGTGAAACCGGGAGTCTGGGATGGTCAGTTGGAGATTAGAGAGGTTTACCATCAAACAGGAAGAGAATAGGAAGCATGAGGGGTCCTTCTCCCCTTGGCCCGAAATACATACTCCCCATGACTATGGGGAGTATAAAAGGCACCCCCAGATTAGAGGGGTGCCTAAGACCAGCTCTAGCACCACAGAAGCCATGTGCGTCGGGGGGAGAGATCAACGTTCCCTCAGGAAAGGACAGGACAGGACAGGGGACTGAATAACCTTTGGCTGGAGATCTGTTGGCCAAGCCCCCCTGGCACTGAGTACTCACTGCCTTCTCCTGGGGAAGATGTTTTCCAGTGTGTAGTTGTAAAAGACAAGGCTTTTACTACAGAGAAGGAGGAACACGAGGAGGATCATTGGAGGTGAGAAACACAAGAGATACAGGTAGTCCTCAACTTACAACCATTTGTTTAGCATGTGTTCCACATTAACAACAGCACTTAAAATAGTGATTTATAATCTGCACTTACAATTATTGCAGCTTCTCCATGATTAGAATTCGGATGCTTGACAACTGGCATGTATTTGCAATGGTTGCGGTGTCCCGGGGTCACGTGATCATCATTTGCAACCTTCCCAGCTGGCTTCCGACAAGCAGAGTCAGTGAGGGAAGCCGAATTCACTTAACAATCCTGAGATTCACTTAACAACTGCAATTATTTCTTGCGAAATTGGCAAGACTCACTTATAACAACGGCGTTGCCGAGCAATGGAGGTTCACTCAAGCCCCAGTTTGTGGTCATAAGTCAAGGATTAACTGTATCTGAGATGTGCAGACAGAGGGAAGGAAGCTGAGAAAACGGCATTTCCTCTTGGAGAGAAGGATGCCTAATTCACAGTCCTGTTGCTTTTACAGCTGAAGTCCAGAGCGAGATTGAGCGGATCTTTGAATTGGCCAAGTCCTTGCAACTGGTAGTGCTGGATGCAGACACCATCAACCACCCAGCCCAGCTGGCCAAAACCTCTCTGGCTCCCATCATTGTCTATGTCAAAGTTTCATCCCCAAAGGTGAGCTGGGAATACGGGGTCACACGCCCAATAGGCAGCTTTGTTCATCTCCAACGCCAGCCTTCCCAGGGGTGCTTCTGCTGCCTCCTTGTGGTGTTCCTTGGTGATGCTCCTAAATTACAAAGCTCTTCTAAGCCTTATTCAATAATCTTCACAACAGCTTTCTCAACAGGGAAACAAACTATTGCTATCCAAATAAAGTTAGCAAGTCAGAACAATCTTTGAATATCAGAGACACACAGAGGGAGAGAGAGAGAGAGAGAGAATCTGTTCCCTTCTCTGAATTTTGCCTGTCACTTCCATCCTCTGCTTTAAAATACAAGATTCCAGGTGTGTGTTCCATAGCAGAGGGTGATGGGAAAATACTTAGTGCAATCTTCAGTGTTTTATGCTAAAGCTGCTTGTAACAGGGTGACCTGGATTGCCCTGCCATTTTCTTTTTAAGGAAATTTGATTGGAAATAGTTGTTTCCATGAGCAGAGAAGAGGCAGAGCGCTGCCAGCCTTGATCTCTGAGTGTGAACAGCCTGATAGTCCCAAAGGTGCTTTTTTCTTGAGAAAGTCCAGTCGCCTTTTGGAAAAAGCAGCTTTGGAACTACTAGTCCAGAGGTCTCCAAACTTGGCGACTTTAAGACTTGTGGACTTCAACTCCCAGAATTCTCCAGCCAGCAAGCCCACAAGTCCTAAAGTTGCCAAGTTGGGGGACCTCTGGACTAGCCGCAGGGAGGCGGAGCCGACTAGGAGGTTCCGCCCCAGGCGCCTGATGGACCCAATTGGGTTTCAGAGGGAGCTT